>JAUZST010011839.1:0-11719 GCA_034779995.1 Parotocinclus haroldoi
AGTGCTGTAGTAATCGGTTTGGGACGTAGCCGTAACTACGGTCACGTGCTGCCGTCGGAGCCGTTTACAGGTTTTTGCTGTTTCCCCAGCTCACGTCCAGCAGAGGGATTTTCAAAGATGGCTGTCATGAGCAGTACGGCTGGATGAACGCACAGGTGTCGCTTGTAGAAAGATGCTGAAACCCAGTCGACTCTGATCCGCTTACATTTTAGACGACAGAGACTTCAAGAGGGATCACAGAATGCCTTCCCCAAAAGCCAGAGGCAGCGGCGGGCGCAGCAACAATGTATCCGTTGGAGGCAGCGGTCGGTACGAGTTCATGTCGCTGACCCGAACGTCTTCTCTTTCTCCTTCTCCTTCACCTCCTCCTCCTCACCTTCTTCAGAGACAGGGTTCGGACCCTACCACCGCGCGGCTCCGTGCCTCCGAAAGCCCGAACCGGCGACGCAGGGGCTCCGGTTCCTCCAACGCCTCCACGTCATCGACCAGCGGGCAGCAGTTACCGGAGGAGAACTGCATGCGCCTGAACCCGTCCGTTCTCGGTGTGGCGCTGAGCTCTCTGCTGGCGGTGGATCTGTGACTGTCCAAGCGGCTGGGAGTGTGCGCGTGTGAGGACTCCTCATGGGGCAGCGCGAGGCCCCTCATGAAGCTGGTGGAGGTCACCGGTCACGGCATTCCGTGGCTGGTCGGTGCCGCCTTTTGTTTATACAAAAGTGACAGCGCCGCAGGCCAGGAGGTCATGCTCAATCTCCTCATGGGTAATGTAGATATTTTACTCATAGCATGAAGCAACTGGGCGATCACTGGCATAACCCAGGGCTGCCTCGTGCCATAATGATAATCAGCGAGCTTCACAAGCTTCACCAAGTTCCCACTGTTGAACCATTAAGTAACCCTTTGTTCTGTAATAGCTTAGATTGTATTTTGGGGTTGTAATTGTTGTAATTGTAGTTTGTCATTTTTTCATGACCGGACATGCAAATGAATAAAAGCATGAAAGCGTCATACAGTGAAAAAAAATATCTGAAACTGGCAATAATAATAAATGTGTTTAGTAACAGTGGTGACTCAGTGGTTAAAGCACTGGAATACTGGTCGAGAGTTCAAATTCTAGCTCCCCAAAGCTGCCCTAATCTTTGCTCAGAGACTGTCGACTCTGACACCTTGTAATACAACTTGCTTTTATACAGAAAATATACAAAAAATAATACTAATCTCAAAACTATGGGACCAGTGGTAAGCATTGTGGCTTTATCGTTGCAGCAATGCATAAACAAATACCATTAAATTCAAGAAATGTAGAACTTAGAATGTAAAGGATGTAGATATGAACTGAAATGATAGATTTTCTAATAGTACTTCTAATGAGGTTTTTTTGTTAAAGCTGCTGAAATATAGAGTACTGTGCATAAGTCATAGGCCACCATTAGATTAGTTTTAGCAATGGTATAATGACCGTATATAAAGAAACTGTCAGCGGTTGGACCAAACAGATTGATTCACCACTCCATAATACTCTGTCTTAGCATATTCACTCTGTTCCCCTTCTGAGAGAGTAATTTCTTGGCTGTTACCTTTTCAAATAGACCATTTCTGATCAAGCTTCTTTACACTGTAAAAAGTTAAACTTGGTATCCCGATAAAGCTGCCAGATGCTGTCATTGCTCAAGTTTATTGGGAGGACACATTAAATACTCGTCACTATTACACGTTAATTTTGCCACACACCTACATTTACGGCATTTACAAGTCAAGCAAGGGCCTTGCTTCAGGACCCAACCAGCTTGGCAGAGGTGGGATTTGAACCCTGGACCATCAGGTCCAGAGTCCTTGGTTACTTGTAACTTAACCACTAGGCTACCGCAGTCGTCGTTCCGTTCATTAATTACACTGGCACGTTTGATGCCAACGTGCAACATCTGCCAAACAAATGTTGCAGCAAGTGGTGGTAAAACGGCAAAATACGACAAATAATAAGACTGATTAATAAATTAGGAATATATATAAAATAGTTTTCTGATTTTCGATTCCTCTTTTATATTGAATTTGAGTGCCAATGTCCTGCAGAATATTTAAATAAATTAGTTTTGTGACAAATAGTCACTTTAGTACATTTATGTCTGTGTTTTTTTGCTATATTTTGTTTAACAAACATAGTAACATTTAAATTCGACAGTGATTCCTTAAGTCTCTCTCACATGGGAGGTGCATCCATAGTTTAAAGTCCCCTCATCTGAAGGCTAAAGTATTTAAAGTCACTCTTGTCACAGCAACTGACTTGACCAGAATTTACTGTTTATTTGTTTGTTTATTCATCTTATTAATTCAGTTTTATTGACACTCTTTCGTTTTTAGCTTTGGTGCTGGACCTGGTGCTCGTGGCCATAGTGAAAGCAGTGGTGCGTCGCCGACGTCCTGCCCACAACCGCATGGACATGTTTGCCACTTTCTCTGTAGACCGCTATTCCTTCCCATCAGGCCATGCCACAAGAGCTGCCATGTGTGCCCGCTTCCTACTGGCCCATCTGGTACTGGCGGCCCCCCTGCGTGTACTTGTCCTGCTATGGGCAATAGTTGTCAGTCTCTCCCGTGTCCTCCTCGGGCGTCACAACGTCACAGATGTGCTGTTTGGCTTCTTCATGGGCTACTGCCAGTATAACTTGGTGGAGGTGTTGTGGTTGTCACCGGTTACACTGCAAAGCATGATGGCGCAGCTACAGTGAAGCCAAGAAAGGAAAGGGTGAGAAAAGATGAAAAAAAAAAGTCTCTATTTGGCGGAAACCATATTTAATAATGGGAGTGACTCATGAACTGTAGTATATGCCTTGTACGAATGAACGAGAAGTTAGTTATGAGGTAACAATGTTCAAATATAACAATTTGCAGATCTTGAAAGAATGTTGTTATTGTACCAGAGTTGTCCAAAACAACAAGCCTACGTCTATTTTTCAAGCTGTAATTGGCCAACACAGACAGCATGCCAATTATACGCTCACTGATCACTGTTACATCAGAAGTTTGTACCAGACACAGCAGTGCTGCTGGAGTTTCAAGACACTGTTTACTCACTGTTCACTTTATTAGAGACAGGCACCTTATTGTTCCAGCTCTGTTGTTGTTGCACAGTTTGTGTAAGTCATTTTCATTCCAGCAGTGACAGAGGTATTCGAAACTCCAGCAGCACTGTTGTCTGTTCCACTCGCACCAGCACGACACACACTAACACACCAACACCATGTCAGTGTCACTGCAGTGGCAACATAAATATATATATGGATATATATATATGGTCCTGATCATTAGGGAGCAGAATAAAGTGAATTAACCAAGCATGTAGAGGAACAGATGGACCACAGTCTGTAATCTTTCAGTCCTAATTCCAATGAAGTTTGGATGTTTTGTAAAACATAAATAAAAACAGTCCATTTTAGTCCATATTCAGTTGAATACACTACAAAGATATTTAATGTTGGATGTTTTTTTTTTTGTTGCAAATATTCGCTCATTTGATGCCTCCAACACGTTCCAAAACAGTTTATCACCATGTTACATCACCTTTCCTTTTAACAACACCCAGTTAGCGTTTGGGAACTGAGGATGCCAATTGTTGAAGCTTTATGGGTGAAATTCTTTCCCATTCATGCTTGATGTACAACTTCAGTTACTCAGCAGTTTAAAGTTGTTGTTTTATGGCTTTCGCTTTGCATGGTAGAGATTTAAGTTGCATTTGTAGATGGAGAGATGAACTGTGTTCACTGATAATGGTTTTCTGAAGTCTTCCTGAGCTTATGTAATATCCATACATAATATCCATTACAGAATGATGTTGGTTTTTACTGAAGTGCTGTCTGAGGGATCGAAGGTCTCAGGCATTCAATGCTGGTTTTTGGGCTTGACGCTTACTTGCAGAGATTTCTCCAGATGCTCTGAATCTTTTGATTATATTATGGACTGTAGATGATGAACAAAGACTGAGCCTTTCAGGGATGCTCCCTTTATATCTAGTCATGACACTCACCTGTGGAATGCTCCAAACACCAACAGATGTTGTTTGAGCATTCCTCAACTTTCCCAGTCTTTTGTTTTCCCTGTCCCAACTCTTATGGAATGTACTGCAGGCATCAAATTCCAAATTGGTAGTAATTAAAAACAATAAAGTTTATCCGTTTTAACGTTAAATATCTTGTCTTTGTAGAGCATTCAGTTTAATATAGAGTGAAAAGGACTAGCAACTCACCGTATTCTGTTATTATATGTTTTACACGACGTCCCAGCTTCATTGGAATTGGGGTTGTAGAACTAAGACGTGCTTCTGCCTGGTAAGTAAAACTTCTGTAATGGACAGTGAGTGTAGAATCATGGAGGTTAAGGTACCTAATATAGCATATTGTAGAGGACAGCGACAAAATGGTGGAAGTAACTCTGGAGAAATGAAAGCAACTGCTTTACTGCATTGAATATGTTCGGATGATGTGTAAAAGTCATGCAATGTTGCCTGTGGTGTGTTTACAGCAATGTTATTGACATCTTGTTAGTGAAGGGCATCCTTATTTACTAGCTCAACTAATAGTGGAGAGAGAAAAAGAGCACACTACCTTCTGCCTGACATACAGCCATGTCCTAAATTGTCCAGAAAGGATCCTGTCTTTCTTTAGAATGGCGTTTTAAGCAGTACTTGCACAGCTCACTTCACCAACTTGAATTTTATACTTATTTCAGTAAGTGTTCTTTCACTGCATTGGAAGTTATTTGGTGGAGTAGCCACAAGCTGTGCTAGAAAAAGTTTTGTCCCCATATTCTAAAGAAATGTAGCTGGAATGTTTCTTCATGTATGTTGGAGCGTGTGCTGGTACGTGTTTAGTCATAGTGATATGTGATCATTTTCACATTTGGACATTAAAATGGGAGGCATTTAGCACGGTCATCTCACAGCTCCAGTGATTCCCGGGTCCATCCCGCCTGTTTGGAGTTTGTGTGTCCTCCCCGTGTCCGTGTGGGTTTTCTCTGGGCAATGCTGATTCCTCCCGTATTCCAAAGACATGTATTAGGTTAACTGGCCACTCTAAACTGGCTGAGTATGAGGGTGTCCGACTAGTATCGATCTAACCTTGCTGCCGTTGCGAATAGCCATCTGATATGATAGTAAAAACAAACGAATAGAAATAAAATATTTTTTACATTTCTGTTCATTCCAAACATTAGTGAGTCATTGAAGGTCGTAGCCACTCTGTTTCTTAACCAAACTGTTTATAGATGCAATTAAACTTATCATTTCAAACATGAGCGACAATCATTTTGAATTATTAGGTAAAAGTTGCATATGTAAATTGCCATAGTATGTTGATGCGTCTAGTAAATACTTCAGATTTGAACTTTGAATTCATCTGCAGTGAGGCTAAAAGGATTATAACTGACGTAAATGTGAACTGATCAAGTTTCGAGTTGGAGCGGTCAGAAAGCATCACCTCTGACGTCTGTCGTCCAACGCTGCCATGTGACTCTCATCACTGTGTTTGCACTTATCTGCAAAAAAAAGATTACAAGTAATCAAAAGCAAAATAATTTTGAGAAACACAATATTAATAACACAGAAACTCCTACTGTAGCCATACAAGCCATAATTGGGCAACATAAACTGTGACTGTGATAGCCTAGCGGTTAAGGTACTGGACTCAAATCCCACCTCTGCCACCTCTGTATATGTTGTAATTTGCTCTGGATAAGGGTGTCCGCTTAATACCGTAAATGTAAACTACTGTCAATTTCCTTATTGCGGTATTTCTAGAAAATTCATGTAGGGAAGAAAAATATCTGAATATCTCTCTGTAAATATTCCAGACATTAGATTCCTGTTGGGCAGCATGTATTGTTGTGATGTAATGGCTGTTTAGTTTTTTTTTTGTTTTGTTTTTTGCTTTATCCACTTAGCAGTACTTTTATGGGATGTGTGCTACCAAGAAGTAAACAAACAATAGCTGGCGATTTAATTTGTAAATTAGGTGGAATGAATTGTGCTGGGGATATCTGAATCTACCATGGTGCTAATATTTTTTTTTTTTGCTTTGTGTGTTTGAGAGAGTCACTTGTGCTTCTGAGGAAAGAGCCACCCTTGCACCCTTCTGCTACATTATTAAGAGTTGTTCAGTAGCACTTCCACTTTCCTCCAAAGCCATACACATTGACAGATGTTTAATTTTTTATTTTTTTTTTAAGATCACCGGTGTCCTTGTAGGCTACCTCTGCATACATGCATTTTAGGTGTTGCATGCTTCTGCTTGAGACCTTCTAGCTAGTGCTTTTGAAAGTAACTAGCCTCCGTTCGTGTAGTCCTGTGCTAACCATCCTTTTCATATTAAAACTAATAAACCTATATTAATCCTAGATCTAGCAGAGTGGTGCATGTTGTGAAATCTGCAGACTAGTTTAATCATGTGCAAGATGGGAGGAAAGGGAACGATGATTTGTATGAATTGCAATAATTTATATGGAGTGTTCCAGTGGTATCTGTTGTCCAGGGACCATTTTCTGTGAGTGCAAGTCTATAGTGAAAACAGCCTGGCAGTCAAGGTTCAGAAGTTGTCTTCACACATCTGATCACCAGCTTACCAAGTACATTCAGAAATATTCAATTGCACTGTAGTATTACGTCAAATCCTTGTGTCATTGTTACAGTGTAAAATTGTTAAAGGTGAGATTACAGAAGTGTACGTGTGCTGTAATTATACGTGATGATATGATTTACATTTTATAAAATAAATATGAACAAAAGGTGTTGTGATTTGGTGGTTTTGTGGATGAATGTAGATATGCACCCTGTTATGGACCTAGGAAATGGTAAAAGGAGTGTTTGCAGAAGCAGTTTGAATGGGAGACGGGGCTGGAAGTGGATCCATCAACAGGTCTCCTCTAAATCATCTACATTTGAACCTGTTTTTGAACCTGGATCCTTGCAGTGGTTGGCATGCACTAGACTGCTGCACCACCGGAGGGCTGTCTTTGTCAAACTTGTATTATAACTAGTATTTGCACCTTTGAGTGAAGTCCCAGTTTACTTGTGGGTAAAGGTGAGTGGGTATCCTTAATGCATTTTACCATAACAAAAGTAAGCAATACATGTCAATAGATTCAGTTTCTGTCCGGTTCATGCTAGGTAGGATTTGGTAGTGAACACAAAATATAACAGAAATACTCTTGTAGCCTAACCTATACATAGCAGTTTTCCTCTTAATACCATTCAGTGCTTTAGTAACACCACTTACAATAGATGTGGTTTGCTGGATGATTTTCTCTTAGATAGCATATATTACTTTTTGAGGGTTTTTTAATACATATATAGTGTATACACACAAAATGGGAAAAGTAAGATAATTTGATACGCTGCTGATTTTGGAAGTTTTCCCACCTACAAATATTGGAGAGGTCTGCAAGTTTTATTATAGTTACACTTTAACTGTGAGAGACAGAATCGTAAATAAATCCAGATAATCACATAGTGTGATTTTTAAATATTTAATTTGCCTTTTATTGCATGAAATGTGTATTTGATCACCAACCAACCAGCAAGAATTCTCTCACAGACCTGTTAGTTCTTTCTTTAAGAAGCTCTCCTATTCTGCACCTGTTACCTGTATTAATTGCACCGGTTTGAACTTGTTATTACACTCATCCAACCTCTCCTCCATGCCCAAGACCGAAGATCCGTCTAAGAACGTCAGAGACAAAAGTGTAGACCTGCACAAGGTTGGAATGGGCTACATGACAGTAGACAAGCAGCTTGGTGAAAAGCAACACACGATGACTGTCACTCTTCTTCGGTCTGGGGCTCCATGCAGGATCCTCACCTCGTGGAGTAAGGCTGATTCTGAGAAAGGTCAGGAATCAGCCCAGAACTACCCAATCAAAATCTATCAGGGCACGCAAAGTCCCCCTGCTCATGCTAGCAAATGTCCAGGCCTGAATGAAGCTGCAGTAAAATTAAATTAATTATTTAAAATTATACAATGTGATTTACTGGATTTTTTTTAGCTTGTCTCTCACAGTTGAAGTGTACCTATGATACAAAAATACATATGATACAAAAAGTATCAAATACTTATTTTCCCTCCACTATGGATTGTCATGATATATATTTTCTATATTAATAATTATTGTTATATAAATAATGTAATTATTGTACCATCTTGACACCGTTTGGTGCTTCCACAACCCATTTAGCAGTTCTGGGCTTCTGTGTGAAACAGACTTGAGAGATACGTCAGCTACTGGTCATGTGATGCTTTTTCTTATCGCCATTTCTTTTTTCTGAGAGATTCCAGCACTTGGAAAAAAACTGTTCCTTTTTTAAAGAGAAACTGCTTAAAGAGAAGCACCTTCCACAGCGAGAGAGCGGTTTAGCGTCTGACACGGTCGGTCAAAATGTCGTTCTTAGTGGTTGTGCAAAAATCCATGGAACTGTGATATTGCGTGGTGTTTTAGTAAAGTAGTCCGGTACCGGTAAGAGAGGAGGGCACGGAGTGTGGAGGTTTGAAACTGATTGCATGAATTAATTACACGAGAAGGACAGTTAAACATCATTAACATCGTTTTAAAGACATTATTTCCAGCACAAGAAATCCCTTAATTAATAAGGATGAATGAAGTGACGGCAATAATGACGTAGTGGGTGTCCTGTTAGAACTACTGTATAAAACAGAACATGGATGAAAATAAAACTTCTTACCTGTTGGAAAGATGTTACTGCACCTGTTAAAGTGTGGTATTTCTTCCCAAACCAAACGACTATCACCCTGTAGCTCTAACAATTCATCTGTACAAGACAGTTGACCAAGAAATTGTCTGGATTTCAAAGTGTTACAAATCCTGTAAATCTTGATTTAAACCTGGTAACACAAAGGCACGTGTGAATACTGAAATAACAAATTCTGCTGTGATATCTGGTGTAAAAGAAAGCTTTCATACTGAAAGGACTATTATTACCATGATTTTAGAATATGTTTTTAATAAACACATTTCATGGGCTACATTTTAGACGTGGGTGAATACGGCTAAGAGACTTAATGACACCCTAGGTAGTGTCTTTATTCCTGTTCTGTCCTCTGTTGTGATAAATGGTGTTTTCACAGCTCCTGACGTACAGAAATCATTTGTGTAAAATATATTTTGCAGAGCTGTGGGCAGAGGGGAGCGTTAATTATGTAGTTTAAAGGTACAGTCATCGGCCTGGTCTTAGTTTATTGATTGAGAGAAAAAATGTATGATTATTTTTAATGTATAAAGATGACATGGAAGTAGTTTGGGTAAGAGTAAATCTGGTGACGCTGGTTATGTGTACCTAATAAAGTGATTGGTGAGTGCAAATCTCAGTATCTGTTATGATCCAAGCTGTTTTGATGCATTTGGTGTTTGACCCGGGGATTGCTAAAGTATGAATAAAATGCCGTTTGTTGTTGTTACAGTATCTGATTCTCAGATCCCAGTATGGCACAGCAAGTGGTTATTATTGGAGCCGGAAGCGCCGGACTGACCTGCATTAAGTGCTGCTTGGATGAGGGTCTAGAACCAGTGTGCTTTGAAAGCAGTGATGATATCGGAGGGCTCTGGAGGTTTAAGGTGGGTTCAGTAAGGGCAGTAAGGCCTGGCTTGCAAGAGTGGAAGTGATTGAACGTATGGTTCTGTATCGAAGCCTTAATTAAACTGATTAAGCCCAGTGTATAAACTTTTCTTTCAAGCTAAAGTGGATTTGTTAGTATTATAGGCAATTGATATAAATATTATTATTTTACTTTTGAAATATTTATCTATTTGTTAAAACTAGATGTCGTCTCTGATATTATCTACTATTATCTATAATACACGTGTAGCATCCATATGCACACAACGCTGCTGTGTCATGAAAATGCATAATCTATTTGAGATTAAAGTCCAACCATCAGCCTGCAGACCAAAAAAGCGCATGCCAATCAGTAGTGCATTTCGTTTGGAAAACATCCGGCAACTGTAAAAAAAACACTCTTAAGAACTGTGGTGGTATATAGTGTGTATACTGTTTTATAGACAGTATGTCTTAGTACTTCTATTACTATAGCATATAGCTTTTCTACATTTTGTCACAATTCGATATTTAAATGCTCATAACTGAGTGGGTTAGCATCTGACTGACAAAACGGACACAGATTCTTGTTATAATGTCTATGCTTCTAACCTCATCTCCTTCCTTCTCTTCTCTACTTCTCTTTGATCTCCTTAAGGCCCTATCTAAGATGTTTTACCTTTAACTTATTATTATTTTGTACTTAACTATTGTAAGTCGCTTTGGATAATGTAATGTAATGTAATTGCTACACATTGCTGTTGCGGGTAGGGGGCGTCACACAAACGGGCTGTGTATTAGCTTGAGACTGAAGAGGACCGACTAAACATTTTTCACAGTAAAACCCAGTGTCCAGATGAACCGAGTCAACCTTCTGCCAATGTCTGCTGCAGATAGGCTTGTCTCCTCAGCGTCCGCATCGCTGCCACCATGAGCTCAAAGAGAGCGCTCCGGGTGCTGCAGGACTGTCGGAGAAGAAACCTGGAGTACACAAGGAAACTGTGGGTTGAGAGGAAATGGATGCTTCTGTTGTTTAATAGCCAGTCCAGCTCCTTAGGCCATTTCCTGGCTAGTGCACATTTTATTATGATTATTGTTATCCTTCCCTCTTCTTCTTATGTACTTTCCGTTTGATTTCCTCCAGGTATTTTGGAATTGTTCCTGGCGAGTTACTGTCTACTAAGATTTTTTTGGCTTTGTAATGGATCATCCTTATTTTGGTACATGGGGCGTTCCAGACGTAGTTACTGTACTTTACGGTTGGCATGGTGTCAAGGGTGAAAACGGAGGAACCTGGTGGTAAGGAAGCACCTGGGGGACAAAAGGAGCTCTTGCACAAGAGGAACTTTTTCCAGAGTTCTTAGAACTATGCCCTCTTTCCTGCATGTTAGAATCGAAGGAACTCAGATGTTAACAGTGACAAGTTTTGATCAAGTGGCTACTTTCCTTACCCCAGATTGAGGTGTTTGAGTTTCTGAAGGCTGCTGATCTGAGTGGGAAGTTCCTCGATCTGATTGTTGAACATGTTCAGGACCTCCAAGTTCTTCAGGTCGGCGATGTTGGGAGGCACAGCTGTTCATAAAAAAATAAATAAAAAGAAAATTAAAAAAAAACACACACACACAACCCAAAGATTGTTATAAAAACATGTGATCATTATATCATGTCACACCAGTCAGCAACTTGGAAATGTAATTTGTAATAAATGTACATTAAATAAATAAATGTAATAAAATAATTAAAGGAAGTGCTTTGTGAGTAAAACTGGATGATTTGGAAAAAAAAACAGGCATTAGAGGTGGACAATTTTATAAGATTTTATTAAGATACCTTTAGTCGTTAAATGTATAGATGCATTTATACAAGAGTTCTTATGCAGTAAGACTAGACGGAACTTAAAGAAATGGTCAAATAAACTCAAGTTGTTTTTCTTTAAAAAGAAATAAATAAGCCACAGTTATGTGAAAGCACTAAGTACCTGCAAAATGATAATGTACCATGTTACAAAGCAAAAGTCACTTCAGTGTAATTTTATTTATTCTATTTTCATTACTGCACCACACACACACACACACACACACACACACACACACACACACACACACACACACACACACACACACACACACA
>JAUZST010011841.1:0-11718 GCA_034779995.1 Parotocinclus haroldoi
ATATATTTATATATATATATATATATATATATATATATATATATATATATATATACAGCCAGTTCTTTAATAAAGTTCCTTATTCCTTATTATATAGGTGAAGGAAAGGTGGTACGGAACAGTGACTATGGATATCCCCCCGCAAACACACACACGGTGTGTCAGATTTCTGCTAATAGTAACTAATCTGCACCTATCCCATTGAGCACACTAAATCAGTTCTCCTTCAACAGTGCCTGTTCGTCATCATCATCATCATCATCATCTAAGGTAATGACGATTAAGTGATAAGGAGTGTAGCAACACCTAAACATTGTTCATTGTTTAATCAGACTTTGTTGTCTTCTGTTTTTGTACTAGAACAGCTAATGTATGTGACAAGATAGCAAATGGATTACCTTAATAAGGAAATAATAACTTTATATTTACCATATCCTCATATGTGAATGGACTTTAAGTTTCGCACAGCTGAACCTGTAATATGCAGGATTTTGTTTAAGTTCACTGGAAGCTGTTTCATACACTATTGGATAACACATGGATAACTGAGCAGCGTGCCAAGGAACACAGCAGATTCCAAATAAATTCCAATGCACCATACAAGGTGTAACACAGGTGACAGTACATACTGTACATAAATACCATTAGGACTAAAACCTTGACAAATAGCATGCTTTTTACAGTATGGACATTCCTGCACAACTACCTGCTAAATCAATGTGTGTCTGTGTGGCTTTGTATAAATTCTGTCGTTGTTGCAGGCTCAGTGAGGCACATTAACACTAATTATAGATTAGTATCTCTGATGTACTGTCATGTTAACGTTCATGAATGCTTGGTGAGTGACAATTACAAACAGATGATTCATGGAGGATGAATGGTTTGTATTCAGACTTGGCAAAATCATGCAGGTGTTGTGCAGCAAGACCCAGTTAATTTTCAGTGTGTAATTAGTCATATTATTGTCAGATTTTTGTCAATTGTTTTGTAGGAGTTTGTAAACAAGTCACCACCTTGTTTATGTCGACTTATACTTGTCAAGAATGTAAGAGGTAAAAAATTAAAGTGTAAGAATGAAAAAAAAAATCCGCCCAGTGCCTCTGGATTAAATGCCCAATAAAATTTACCTTTAATAGCTCTAAAATGAGTCACTGCTGCATTTAGTACAGACCTGAGTCTTCTGTTAGAATGATTTATGAGACTAGAGAACACAGAGTAAGGGATGTGAGGAACATATTAGAACAGAATTTCTACAGGGCTAAGGCATTACAGGGAGGAAAGATAATCATGATAAAATTTTGTAATCCTTGAAATTAAGTGCAGAGGTGTGGAATTCAGAGGATTATACCACCTGGTATACTCGCAGAGTGAAAACAGATTACATTTTCTGCATATCAAGGGTGACATTATACCCACTTTACAGGGACACATAAAACTAAACCACTAAAATTCCAGTAGTAAGAAATCAATTTTATACCGGATTGCTGAGCAGAACAACAGGACATGATGCTCAAATTCACTACAGGTAGAACATTTCCCATAATGTCCGACCATCTTGCCAAAAGCTTGAACCAGTTTCTTTCATTTTGCCTCATGTAATGAGACAAATATTTCAAATAAAGTCATGAAAGCCATGCTGTAGACAAGGTAATAGTTAATGGCTATATGTTTAGTCTCAATTTGTTCTACAGTTCTTATCCATGGCAGAGTAACAGCCACTTCAATGCCAAATCACTATTCTATCTATCATATCTAACTTCTCTGTTTAGTACGGAAAATGCTTAGTTTTTATGGACAGTTGTGCCCCTAGGACTAAGCAGAGGGGTTCAGCTGTGCCTCTAAATTCTGTGTGCCCCATAGTATAACATGTAGTCTAGAAACGCCCGTGTTTTTGAATTAGCTTTCCTAAGGACCTTATTTGCACATACGTATGTACATACACATTGCTAGGAATGTTTGTCACATGATTAAAGATTTATGTTCAATGTCAGCTGGCAACATTCAGTACCGATATATTCCACAGATTTTCAAATCAAGTCAGGGCTTGGGTAAGCCCTCTGTTTAGGATTATAAGGTATGACGTAGCACTATAAAAGAATTTCCTTTTTTCTTGTGTAATTTGACTAAAGGTAAGGAATTTAACCAGGTGCGATCATTTCTAAAGGCACTGCACCAGCACAGAGTACCACTCAAAACATCAGTCAAGTCATGTTATGCTAATTCAAACAAAAATTAATCATGGGTCATTCATGTGCAAGATCAATGATTGCTAAGCCACTGAAAATGAGGAAGGCAGAAGCACTGGCTAAACACAAAGACTAAAATTAACTTACTGGAAACATGTCATCATATCCTCAACCCATATGTCTAAACTGTAGAAAAATGACACTGTAGCCAGGTAGCCAGTGTTGAGACTAGCAGTCATTGCTGGGCAATAATATAGAACTTTCTCAGAGATTTTTAACATAAAAACATTCAAACTAGCCAAGAACTAAGGGAATAGTAGCAATAGGCTGATCTTAGAATAGGCTAAATTTTCATGTCCCCCCACACACATATAATGCTAATAACGTTCATACTATACTACACTTTTAGAAAATGTACCTTTCAGGCCAAAATGGAAAGAAACATGGAACCACACGTCATAGAATAACCCATCAAAAATACAGTTATATTCTCTATTTGATTCATTAATGTTTCATCAAAGCTTAATATAATAAAGGTGGACAGAATACAGAAGCTCTTGCAAAACAACACAATCATCTGCATGTCACATCTAATTAAACAAATCTTAAAAACTTCCTAGATATTATTCAACATTGCACTGTAGATTAGCAATGGCATTAGCAATGAGCAAGTGTAATTCTGACCTGATGTCTAGGTGGGTGCCGCTCTGAGTATTGTATGTTCTGAGACTCCACAGCAAGTGGGTATGAGAGTGAGCAAGGGAGTGAGAGAGACAGAACGAGGGTGGGAGAATCACACAGGAGGTGGTAGAGAGGAAAGGAGAAAGAAATTTGAATCTGTCATGTTTGAATACATTTGCTTTGTGTATATTATGCCTATTAGTATTTTCTAATTTATTTGATCCACATAGGTGATCTGTATGCGTACAAAGAAAATAAGTGAAGGTAACAGTGTCAGCCCACAAATATTCACACGTCTGTGTGTGAAGAGTCTATTTTTGACAGACACCTGTTAATGACATTAAGTGTGCAGGAGGTAGAGCTACAGAGATTACAGAAGCTAATGTTTTGATCTTATCTACCTGCCAGCTTACTTCTATTAGAGTTCAATTATATTTTTCTACTTTACTGTTCTTCTTTATTAAATTATATAGATTAAAAGCAAGTGTGTGAATTTCATATCAATGTTGGGGTGGTGAGGAGCAATAAACAGTTACGTTTCAAAACAGCAGCTCTTTACAAATGTGACATCAAATGTGCTGAAACATTAAGAAAGAAACATTACGAGCATTACAACAAGAGTGTTAAGTACAGTATCTTACAAAAGTGAGTACACCCCTCACATTTTTGTAACTTTCTATTATATATTTTCATGGGATAACACTGACGATATGACATGTTAATATGATTTAAAGTAGTCAGTCTACAGCGTGTATAACAGTGTAAATTTGAGGTGCTGTCAAACTATTGCAGCACACAACCATTAATGCCTAAACTGCTGGCAACAAAAGTCAGTACACCGCTAAGCAAAAATGGCCAAATTATGCTCAATTAATCATTTTCTCTCCTGTTATCATGTGACTCAAGATTTGTGTTACAAGATCTTAGGTGTGAATGGGGAGCAGGTAAGTTGAATTTGGTGTTTTCGCTATCACACTCTCTCATATTGGACACTGGAAGTTTACCATGGCACCTCATGGCAAAACACTCTCTGAGGGTCTGAAAAACAGAACTGTTGCTCTACATAAAGATGGCCTAGTGTATATGAAATAACAGACCCATTATATCACACGCTCTCACACAACGAGCTCACAAAGCATGTTATAGTGAAGAGTCTATAAATATAAATATTTACCACAGGCCAGGCCTGAAATAAAGAAGGGATTGGTATGACTTTATTCTTGCAGTTTTACTGGTCATTACTTAATATTCATTTTGCTTATTATAATTTATATACAAAATATAACACTTTAAAAACATGGCTGACAGGTCTATTTTTTCACTATGAAAAATATGTTTTTGGAAATAAATGTAAGCCATAGTCCTGATTTCTATAGAAATTCTTTATGCAAAGAGAAAGCAGGCCACTGTGTGATTTGTGTTACGCCCCATAAAAATGCAGAGACAAACGCAGCTCGGCAAAACAGTAACTTTATTCAAAGACTTCAGGCAAAATCCAAAAACGAATACAATCCAGAGTCGGCAACAGGTAACGGCAATCAAGGTCCAAAACGTGAGGCGAGAATCAGAGTCAGAAGACGGAAACAGGAATCAAAACGCGGTAAGGGCAAAATCAAAATGACTTAGAGTACCACTTAAAAACTGAGCAGAACTGAGTGAATCAGCAGAGAGCGATTGTGAGACACATTTATAAAAAGGGTGGTGATGATGAGGAACCGGTGCGAGTAATCAGTAAGAAGGTGATTGCAGGTTTTTGTGAGTGGGTGTTGTCCGCTGGACAGCTTGTGTGTGTGACAGTACCCCCCCAAAGAACCCGTCCTGGTAGAGGATGGGTGAGGCATGACGGGTCTGCCACGAGAGGAGGAACCGTGAGGAAAAATTCCATGATGAGCAGGGGGTCCAGGATGTCTTTAGCATCGACCCAACATTGTTTCTCTGGACCCAGTCCACCAAGTACTGCTGCCGTGAGCCGCGCCTCTGAGAATCCAGCAGACGATGGACCAAATAGGCAAGGGCACCGTCCACCTCCACTAGTGGTGGCTGGATGGGGGTTAAGTTTGCCAGCGGACCAGGGCCTGAGAGGAGAAACATGAAACACCGGGTGAGTGCGCATGTGAGGTGGTAACACTAGGCGATAAGTTACTCTGTTGATACGTTTAGCAACTTTAAAAGGGCCTAAAAATTTAGGTTGCAACTTATTACTCGATCACCAGGCTGGAAGGTGGGTCCAGGGTTACGGCTACTATCAGCCTTGAGCTTGGTATCTGTTGATGTACTTGTGACCAGACCTCCTCGCTTCTTTTATACCAGGCGTCCACAGCTGGGGCATCAGATGGAGTGGGATCCTAATGAGTGAATAGAGGCTGGAAGCCCAGTGCACATTTAAATGGGGTGAGACCAGTGGAGGCGTGACGGAGCTAATTCTGGGCCATCTCTACCCAAGGGAGAAACCGAGCCCAGTCTGCCTGGTTTTCACTGCAATATAATCTCAAGAACTTCCCAAGTTCCTGCTTAACCCATTTGCACTGGCCGTTTGATTGTGGGTGATATCCAGACGTGAGACTGACCGCCACCCCCAGCTTGTTATCAAATGCCGCCGAGACGGCCGAGGTGAACTGAGGACCCCTGTCCGAGTGAATAACCTCAGGGATATCGCGAACACTTTGTTGAAGATAACCTGTGCAGTTTCAAATGGTGTGGGTAGTTTGGAAAATGAAGGAACCTGACCAATCCCAGGTAAGACCAGGGGTGATGTGGAACTGGCAGGGGGCTGAGGGAGTCTGTAGGGAGGGTTCTCAGGACCTTACATTGGGCACGACACAAATTTGTGGACATCTTTGCACATACCTTTCCACCAAAAGCGTGGAGCCAGGAGCTGGAGGGTGCGGGTGTCTCCTGGGTGTCCCGTGTAAGGAGAGACATGGGCCCAGGTCAGGGCCCAGAGTACTGCCCCGACAAAGCATGCGGGTGGGAGAACAGGACCTGGGTCCTTGACCGGCTCAGTGGTGGTCTAGATAGAGCATCTGCTTTGGTGCCTTGGTGTTCTTGCTCGCAGGACAGTAGGCAATCATGAGATTGAATCGCGCAAAGAATAATACCCAACGAGCTTGGCGGGGGTTTGAGACGTCTGGCTGATTTTAGGTATTCTAGATTTTTATGGTCTGTGTAGACTGTTACCAAGTGTTTAGCCCCCTCCAGCCAGTGTCTCCATTCCTCCAGGGGCAATTTAATGGCTAGTAACTCTCTGTCTCCTACATCATAGTTCCGTTCTGCTGGGGACAGTTTGCGTGAGAAATAAGCGATGGGGTGTAGTTTAAGAGGGTCCCCAAGGCGCTGTGACAGCACGGCTCCAACCCCTACCGACGATGCATCGACCTCCAGGATAAACGGCCAAGTGGGGTCAGGATGTCCCAAAACCGCAGCTTGCGTGAAGGTCTAACTTAGTGTACCATTGGACCGAGCGATGTTGTTCCAGTGCCGCTAGCACTAGGGGAAGCAGATATGAGTACCTCTTGGAAAATAGATTCAGTCCACGGTAATCAAACGGTCTCAGAGTGGAGTCTGCCTTGGGTACAAAAAAGAATCCAGATGCAAGTGGCGATGTTGAGGGTCAGATAAAACAGAGCTGAAGGTACTCCTTGATGTAAGTTCCATGGCTGCCTCTTCCACAGAGAATAACGGATAGAGTCGGGCTTTGGGGAGGGACGCACCTGGTAGCAGCTTGATGGTGCAGCAGTATGACCTGTGGGGAGGGAGAGATGGCAGTGAGCCCGTACCGAAGACCTCAGTGAGGTCCATGAAATGGTGGGATTGTGCTCATGTAGCCAGGAAAGACCCAAAATGATGGGCGTATGTGAGAGATTCCATAGGTAAAAAAGTAATTGTCTCTTTGTGAGTGACGCCAACCAGCTTCTGTAATGGGGTGGTGGTGACCATGAGATGTCCAGAGCCTTATGGCTGTCCATTGGCCGCAGTGACACGGTGGGAGGTGTCCAGGTGAGAGCAGGGGATCCGGCGTTCAGAGACTATATGAGCAGAAATAAATTTCCCCTGGGCTCCTGAATGCACTAGCACTGTAAGGCGAAGTCTGAGCGAAGGTGTTGGAGCCACAATACATGCATAGTCCCTGGGATGTGCAAAGTTGGCATTCCTCTTGGGACAGATGGGTTCTGGCGACCTCCATGGGTTCCGGGGCAGGAGTTTGAGGCACGAGGGAAGGCCGTTAAGGTTACGCGTGCGAATGGTCATCAGCTGGTCCAGACAGATAGCGAGGATGATTAGCTCATCAAGGGTTATATCTGCATCCCATCCCGAGAGCTCGGATTGTAACTGGTGATTCAAACCCTGTTTAAAGGTGGGGATTAGAGCAGGTTCGTTCCAGCCACTCTGAGACGGCAGGGTAAGAAATTGCAGAGCATACTCAACGGCAATACCGGAAACTTGGCGTAAGTCAAAAGTTGTTCTGCAGCCGAACGTCTGTTGCAGGGGTGTTGAAAAACAGCTCAGAAACGTTCATAATCCTCAGCTTCCTCACCTTGTTGGATCCAAATTGCAGTGTCCCATTCCAGCGCTGGCCCCCTGAGAAGCAAAATAATGAGAGCTATGCGAGTTTCAGGAGGTGAGTGTGTAAAGTACAGCTCACACTGGAGTAAAAATCCTTTACATAGATCTGGGTTGCCGTTGTATTTCTCCGGAAGGGCGACCCTGTAGGTGGTGGTAGCACGAGGAGGGCTGGGTGGGAGCAGAACTGCAGCCACGGGAGGTGTAGGGAGCCCGGCAGTAGTTAGTAGTTACTCGGTGAGTAAGATCGCTTATGGTGGAAGCGAGCGTCTGTAATGGCTGCCACTCATCTAAGTTGTTGAACGGCGGTGGCAATCTCCATAATCTGACCCCGAAGTTTGGTGAGCTGCTTTTCAGTGTCCTGGACAGAAGCAGCGCTGGCTTCGGCGGCCGCTGTCTCCATGGTGGCTAATTCAATTGTTACGCCCCGTAAAAATGCTGAGACAAACGCAGCTCGGCGAAACAGTATCTTTATTCAAAGACTTCAGGCAAAATCCAAAAATGAATACAATCCAGAGTCGGCAACAGGTAACGGCAATCAAGGTCCAAAACGTGAGGCGAGAATCGGAGTCTGAGGACTGAAACAGGAGTCAAAACACAGTAAGGGCAAAATCAAAAGGATCAAAATGAGTACCGCTTCAAAACTGAGTAGAACCGAGTGAATCAGCAGAGAGAGATTGTGAGACACATTTATGAAAAGGGTGGTGATGATGAAGAACCGGTGCGAGTAATCAGTAAGAAGGTGATTGCAGGTGTTTGTGAGTGGGTGTGGTCCGCTGCACAGCTTGCGTGTGTGACAATTTGACGTTTACTGAGCTTTTGTTACAATGGCAATTCTCTCATACACACCAAAACAAGGACACACTCAACTCACTCACTATGAAGAATTACACCGCTGAAGACATGGCTTTAACCTAAATATCATCATATCACTGCTCCCATACTAATATTGCGCTATACAGGAAGAGGCCCTTTAGTGTACTTTGAAGCACTAAACTGAAATGTAACACATCCTCATCATCGGCGTGTGTCATCACTGGTCTGTCTAATAAACAAGCACACAGTATAAACCTAGAACTGTGTTTAAAGCATAATTTAATTGTGTATTAATGGTAGTGAAAACAGTGTGTTTTTTGTGGCTGTGTTTTGGCGCCATCTATGCCTGGCACAGAATTGGTTACATGAGACTGATGGACCGATTACCGATCGCGACCGATTTAAACGAAAACTGGCCAATTCTGGTCACCAGGCGATCGATCAGTGCATCTCTACATACTACCACACTTACATAATAGTACAACCACATCAGTACACCACTATTTAGATCTTTCACTATCAGATCTTTCCTACTTGAAAAATATAATAGACTTACCAAACACTGTATTACATTGACTTCCTTGTTTCTACACTCACTATCTGTTATATCAGTTCCACTTAACATATAGATTGCAGTCTGTTTGGCTCTGTACTTTATTGGTACCCTTTACTCTGTTCTCTTATGGTCAAGATTCCCACTGGACCAGCATGGATTATTGATAACAGATTGATCAAATTGGGACTGTGGCCTAACGCTTAAGGTACTGGACTATGGACAAGAAGGTTTAAGCTGACACTGTTAGGTCTTTGAGCAATGTCCTTAAACCCACAGTTGATTGTATTCATTGTAAGTCACAATCTGGATAAGAGCGTCTGCTAAATGATGTAAATGTGATTATGTTAAATAAAAGCTAAACAAAACAAAAAGCTCATTGAGCTTCTAACCTTCCTCAGTCTCAAATGAAACTTTCCCTTTGTGTACAACTGAACCCCCTGGTGTTCAGAAAGGCAACTGCATCAAACGCACGTGACATGGTATGTCTCTTCGGTGAACTTTGTAACATTTTTGTGACATCGAGTGACAATACGTCATTACACCCCTACAACAGTGTATACTGTACCAAAATACTTGATAAACATCCTATGTTAAAATAGTACTCATACTTTAAGGTTTGTAGTTATGGCTGTATGAGACACTGAAAAATGTCTAGACTACATTTATATTTATAGTATTGTAGTATTGTTCCTTAAGAATATGTTTTCTAGTTGGAGGCACTTTTAGCTTTTTTTTACTTTTGTTAAGGAAATGTCTTGTTCTTATGTACAGTAAGAAAGCACTAATAATTATAAGCAATTATAATGTGGAATGAAAACATTTTACTCGTTTAACCCCAAATGTTACAGGTGTAAACAGCTGGTCAATTAAAAAAAAAAGTATAAATATAATTATGTTTAAATATTATTTAGATCATACTTGAATACTGATATTTAGTTTAATTTTTGTTATTATTATTTTCATAAATAGTAAAATAAATACATTATGAGCGGTATTGTAGATGGATATTTTACTGTGTTTTCTCTTTCAAGCAGAGATATAACTATTATATATTTTATTTTATATTATTTTATTTCATAATATTATTATAAATTTGTACTCTGCCTAACACTGCAAGCGCTGTGGCGGCTTGGCCTATGCAGAACTAGGAGTGCCGAAAGCCGATCATTACACCGTTGTAACTTCCTACTAGTTATGCTGTGTATGCTGTGTGCAGCTTTTCAGTTGTATCTCTGATGCATTTACTTATAGTTTGAACGCAGTTCCCTTTATATTTACATTTGCAGCATAGAAAGACTATGTAACTAGATTATAATGCTGCCATTAAGCGGAGCTTATCTTTAGTTATCTGTGTACCCACACTCACTGCCAAGAGATTTGTAATGTGAAGGGTTGGGACTTTGGTAGCCCAGTGTTTAAGTACTGGACTATAAACCAGAAGGTCCAGGGTTCAAATCCCACCTCTGCCACAGAAAGGCCCTTAACCCACAATTGCATGGATTGTAAGACTGTATTAAGTGTAAGTCACTCTGGATAAGGGCGTCTGCTAAATGACATAAATGTAAATAAAGTCACACAGACATGCAATCAATACAGTCCTTTCTTCAACTTCAGCTATGAAACACAGTCCAGCTTTGATATGAATTGGAATGCCAACAGTGAGTCCAGTGCCTACTGTCTAATGTCAGGGCCTGACTTCACAGTCATGTTCAAAAACTTGTGGAAAAGTGAAGGCTGATGGAAACTAAACAATAATGGCTCTTTTTGGAATGTAATATTTTGGTGTTTTGAAACTTTGGGCTCTGTAGTGTATCTTGCCTAGAACTGCTGAAATGATTATAGTTCACCTCCACAGAAAACACACCATATCCTGTAGTGCCTTATGATAACATTACTTTGATGGCTTTACTTATAGCCATCAGATTGTTTGTTTAGATTCTTGATTTGTCTTAATCGAGAATATTCTCAACACTGGAGAATATCTGACCATTCCTCCTTGCAGAATTGTTCAATTTCAGACAAGTTATGTGATGATCACCAATGGGCTGCTCTCTTCAAGTTCATCCACAGGTTTTTTTAAATTAGATTTAGGTAAGGTCTAAAGGACATTCACCTGCTGCTGCCATTGTCAAACTACCTGCCATCTTTAGCAACACACAGGCTGACCAACCAGTTATAAATACAGCTACTTCAATGTTTCCAAGTCCTCTGATTCCCTGATCAATATTATCCTTGGTCATCCAGTTTGGAGTGGTGTGGAGTGGCAAATTGTGGATGGCATAATGGTTGTTTCACTTCTTAATAATGATCTGAATGGTACTCAGATTTAAAATCTTCTCCTGTATAGTGCCTTTTCAAAAAACCTAGGGACTTTTCCAGCCAGGGAGAATTTTTTGTGTTAAGTACTCCCTGTTTTACAATGGTCCAACTTACAATATTACATCTCATAATACACATACATACACATTACTCAGAAACCCTACTCTGAATTTTAAATTTGTTATTTTCAAGCAATATTACTATATTGAGGAACTCAGCAGAGTGTGACGTAGTGTTATGGGGCGCGTGTGATAAGCGCCGAGAAATGTAGTAAGGAAAAGCTGTGGTCACACAATCATCTTCTTGTTTTTCATTTTCAATACAATATTCAATAAATTACATCATATTTTCAATACTTTTATTATGAAATAAGCTTTGTGCTTGTTCAAGATTTCATGAAACTGCAGGTTAATGTAAGTGTTTTAAGCATGTTTAATGTAGCCTATACTATTATGTATACGTTATATATTAAACTCCTTAGTTTACGAGTCTACTAAGTGTAACTGTCACGAGCGGTTGAAAAAGCGTAACGGAGACGAGGATGCAGAACAACGGGAGGTTTATTGAACAAATGAACGAGGAGGCAGGGTGTGTGTGTAT
>JAUZST010011842.1:0-11718 GCA_034779995.1 Parotocinclus haroldoi
ATAATAATAATAATAATAATAATAATAATAATAATAATAATAATAATAATAATAATAATAATAATAATAATAAATGTGTTCTACCATATATAATATCCAATATATCCCAGACTTTAGATTTGCGTTTGTAAAGAAATAACCAATATTTTTCACTTCAACTGTTCTGTTGTAAACATTTGTGTTAAAAACAAAATGATCATTTTAAAGGTGTCACTCGTTTTTTTCTAGCTGGTTATGCTCGCCAGATGCATTTGACCCTGGTTCTGGAAACATGCAGCCTTTTTCTACTTGCATTTTGTGTCCATGCCACCAAAGACTACGTTGACTGTAAGTTTTTCAGTTTCAGACCATTTAAGTGTAAACTTAAATTAAACTTAAGCTTTGCTTAATCCGTGGTATCCTGAACATACCTCTCCTCTGGCTATTTCAGTAAGCCATCCGATCATTTCAGTACTGCCATCTCTGCTCATGATACTTATGATTGTCCTCTCTTTACACATCTACTGCTTTCAAGGAAGAGACTCTAAATGTAAGTCTTATTATATTAACAATAATGTGAACCAGTAAATGAAAAAGTCATCAGAAGTACTCTCTTGAACTGCATTTTTTGACAAAAAATTATCTCATTTGATTTTTTCCTCAGGTCTTCATGTTGCGTTGTCTTTTATGGTGATTCTGTTCAGCTTGATTTGGCTTTCGATTTATGCTTCCCTTACAATTGTCAAGAGATCTTCTAACAGCGGTAAGTTCAAATTTCAACTAAGTCGATATAAAGGTGGAAAAAAAACAGCTTTGTTTACATTTATGTCATTTAGCAGACACCCGTATCCAGAGCGGCTTACAATTCATACAGTCTTACAAGCAACGCCTTGCTCAGGGACCCAACTGTGGTAGCTTGGGATTTGAACCCTGGACCATCAGGACTTTCAGCTCCAGAGTCCAATACCTAAACCGCTAGGCTACTGCAGACCATCTCCTCACTGTCCGTGTACTCACAGGCAGACTCTACACCAGTGGCACATACCCAGAGCCAAGGTTCACCAAGCTGTGCTCTGACCTAGCAGCAGCTGTATGTGTCCTTAGCATTAGCATCGAGCGTGATTTGAACCCTGGACATTCTGATCCATGACCCAGTACTTTAACCACTAGGCCAACACAGTCCCAGATTGAAACATAGTAGCTTAACATGTAACATTAGGGCTAATCGACCAGTGTAACACAGCATGATTGGATTTGACAACAATTTGAGCATCTGCTTCTAGCTGCAACAATCTACATTTTTCAATCAACTTTTTCTTTAAAAAAATGTTTGTGTACATGTTTTATGTTGAATTGTGTGGAAATTAATAAGTTTTCCTTCTTTTCAGCCTGGATCCTTTCAACTGAAGCATTCATATTTATCATCATATGTTTGGCAATGATTTGTCAGAAGAATAGAGAAGAATTTAGTTCTAAACAGAGAGGGAAAGGATGTAAGTATGGATCATTCCTAATATTTTAAAATTGTATTATATGATATGATGTGTCCCTTTTAAGTTAGGGAGTGTATTTGTTTTATTTTTTGTGTAGTTGTTTTTACTACGTTTAACCTTACATTGTGATATAACCTTTTGCCACAAATGTCCTGCAAAATCCATGTACATCTACTAAAAACAGAAAAACAAAGAATGCACCAAGAATAAGTTGTTTATAGGTGTGAATGGATAAGGTTATTGCGGAAAATTGTACAATTAAACGGAGGTTCTAGTCACCCTGTTGGGCCGCCTTTAGCCTGGATAGCAGATGTGAAATGGTTGGGCAAGCAGGTTCCGTATGGTATCCTGTGGCACATTTGCCCACAGCTGGGCCTGTAGATCTGGCACAGTTGTAGGACGCTAAAACTGGTCACATGAATTCTCAAAAGGTGATTTAAAAAAAAACATTGAGCCATGCTTGATACCTCTCAAAGTCTGTCAGCTGGGTTAAAAATATATCTGAGTGTGTCTTAGAGTCAGTGATCTTGCACCAAGAGGTACACTACCCCAAAGTAGCCTCTGAGAGATTTTTATAGGGCAGAGGAAAAAGCACTTTTACGCCCTCTTGTGGGAAGGCCCAGTGTCTAAAAAGACGACACCTGTACGATGACAGGGTACTGCATCCATTCCCACCCATATCCATGAGTGTCCAGTCTGATTAGTAACACTTACA
The DNA here is from genome assembly GCA_034779995.1 of Parotocinclus haroldoi. Classification (NCBI taxonomy): domain Eukaryota; kingdom Metazoa; phylum Chordata; class Actinopteri; order Siluriformes; family Loricariidae; genus Parotocinclus; species Parotocinclus haroldoi. Next base: position 2,188 of record JAUZST010011842.1, read on the forward strand.
ATTTACGATAAACCTGTATTTTTAGAGACTGCAGGTTATGTGTTAAATAACGGCACATGTATTTCTCTTTTCAGTTTTGTGTTGCACTGTTGTTGTTGTGCTTTCTGTCATTGTATTGGGAACAATTTCTCTTCATTATACAGCCAAGCTCATGGAAAACCATACAGGTACACAATCCAATCCACTCGCACAACCAGTAGCAAGTTTGGAACTAAGATAAAGTGTATTCAATTTGCAGTAACAATTAAATTAATTTAAATATGGATGGCTACTTACTGCTAGCAGTGACTGACTCGTAACTACTCATGTAGTACCCAAACTGTGTTTAAGATTTTTTTATCCAGACCGTTTCCGTTTTGCCGTTTGTTTTTTTAACAAAGCAGTACTACTTACAATAGGACATTCACATACACCCATTCATAGCCATTTACACACAAACATGAGTAACTTACACAAAAAGTCTCTAAACACAACAACTGAGTTAAAGCAGTCGGTCCTCCAATCGTGATTAAAGAGCATGCCAGTGCACAAACAGTAATAAACTGAACTTTCAAGTGAATGATGGACTTCTGCTCTTAAACTCTTAACTACCGCCTCTGCTCGTGGATGTGCAGCACTGATTGGTTGTTGAGTTGACCAGCTGTTTATGGTTAGATGACTTTTATTCATTTACCGTAATGTTTAAGATCTTGGCCATTAAAGCAAACAGACAGTGATAGGATGAACGTTACACTTTGCTTACCTGAACTATTAACAAAAACAGTAATATTATTTGAATGAATGTGACATGTCTCTGTCATTATTACAGTCGGTACTGGATTTTTGGCTTTGAACATTTTAGTCCATGGTTTGGTAGCAACAGCCACTGTAAAACATTCAAACCCTTTAACCGGTGAGTCCAAAGCTGTTTTTATTCATGAAATGTGACATTTTGAGAATGTTTGTGAACTGTTTGATACAGTCTCTTTGTTAAACAGTTAAACATATAAAATAATATGTTGTTATGTTATGTTGTCATGTTATGTAAAAGATGTGACTTAGGCTGAGCAGTTTGAACATTTCTCAGTCCCACTGTGCAATACCTGAAAGTGGAGTTCACGTACTTTTGGAACTGTAACCATAAAATGCATTCTGAATTACAGATTTGCTCCACATTGTGATCTACATGTTTGGATCAATAGGTCTCATGGTTATAAATTCTATCACTCTGGCTTCAGAACTGATTCTGAAAGCAGGTAAAAACCAATCTGTATAAATTCTGAATTATTCTTCCAGCCATAAACACGTTTGTTTGTATTCTGTAACACTGCTATCGGCATCAGTGACCATTTCAGTGACACACACACAAGGTTACATCTATACACAAAGTTATCTCAAGACTACTATTTATCTATCTATCTATCTATCTATCTATCTATCTATCTATCTATCTATCTATCTATCTATCTATCGATCTATATATATATATATATATATATGTATGTATAGATAGATAGATAGATAGATGTGTGTGTTAAGATAAATGTGTAACCATAATAACAGTGCTATAATAATAACAGTGATTTCCTCGGCATCGAGCAAAGACTTATATATATATACAGTGTTCCCTCGCCACATCTCGCAGACTCGGTGCATTGTGGGTTTTCAAAAAATATTTTTGCTGCTTCGCGGGTTTTGGCAGAACTTTTACATTAAAAAATCACAACATCTTAAAATATATATTAATTCTAACAATAAAGGAATGTTTAAATCATAAAATATTCTGATTTACAGTAAATAGCGTATTTACTCGGCGGATGAATACTCACCAAAAACGAGAAGTAAGACCAGGGAATCGGCCGCCTGAGTCGCTACTTGCCGACATGACGAGTTTTTATTTGTGCTGTTGTGTTCGCTGTTTGTGTTTCACTATAGACTGAATTCATTTAAGCCCTGTGATGAAACCCAAACGTTCTGCAAGTTCTACCGCTAAAATAGTGTAGAAATACTTCAATACTTCGTGGACTTTCATCTATAGCGGGTGGTCCTGGGACGTAACCCCCGCCATAAACGAGGGATCACTGTATATCTATATTTAGCAGGAGCAGATTTCCTCTATAGTGAATAATATCATGTTGTAATATCAATAATAACCAAGCTGCAGGTTTGATTCTGATTCTGATCTGCTTTTGATTTCTAGTGAATGGAGCACAGAATATTGAGGTTCTACCAGTGATTGTTCTGCCATTTGAAACATTGTTTGTATCTGGATGGCTCGGTTTGCAAATCTATGGTGCCTGTAAGTATTAACATTAATTAAAGTATTAGTGGATGCAACAACATCAGAAAAGTCAGGATGGATCTCATAATTGTATTATAATTTCATAACTTTATTATATGTCAAGAGTAGACTCAATGCCAGGACAACACACACACCACACAAACACACACACACACACACACACACACACACACACACATATCCAGAGATTGTCTGCTCCTGGTTCGATCCAAACCTGTTTGTTTGTCAAGTTAAGTCAAGCTATATTTATTTCTATAGCGCTATTAACAAAGGAGCATTGTCTCAAATCAGCTTTTCAATTTAAGTCTATCTTCTAAATCATAGGACCAATCCCAAACTGAGCAAGCCTAGGACAAATGTCAAGAGGAAAAACTCTCTAAACATAATAAAGAAGAAACTGTGGTAGGATCAAGACTTTAGAGATGATTTTAAGCACAAAAAAGAGGATGTGTTTAGGTTATAGGAGAGTGTTATATAAGGGAGGTGAGCATCCGTAGTCCTGGATGCAGTCCCTACTGATACCAATGACCATCTGTCGTGGTTTTAAATCCTAGGGAGTGCTCTGTGTGAGCGAGGGAGGATGTACGTGCAACAGTTTGATTTTACATTAATATAAACCAGTTTTTAATTCTAACCAATGTCCTTTATGTACTGCAGGGATGGAAAACAAAGACAGGTAAGCTTAAAGATGTAATAATACTATAAAATACTGTTTTAGCAATGCTATAACAACCATATACTTTATTCTTATATCTTTATATGTTTATCTTTATTAGAATAAACCATAAAATACATGTGTATTGCTTACAAAAATTAGGGAATATTTCAAAATTAAATATCCCATAAGGGAGTAACCCCTATTTTTGGTGAGCAATGTATATACTTACATTAGTACTTAGTACTGTATTTTGTGTGACAATGCTTATATATGCTCATTATATTGTCGGGACGACAAAGAACCTAATGGTGGATTAAGTCTTTTGGACTGTATGTAACGAGGAGATAGGATTCAGAACTCAGATGTCTGCCAACAAGATCTGTTTGGAAAAAATGTTGGCATGGCCTCCACAAGAATGCATTTGTGCATTTGACGATCCATGTTAGTGATCCATCAGTTACTGCTTAGAAAACTGATCCAGTGGGATTTAGGTCAAGGGGACTCGATCCAAATGAAAATGTTTTAAAATTTGATTCCATAGGATAAAACAAAGCTTGGAAGACGGAAAATATGCGGAACATGAGGTAATCAGAAAAAAAGGCTATTATCTACGTTTGAAAGCTTTCTTAGTTGGATGCAAATGATGTTTTTAGCTTATTTCTCTTTGCAGGTCCTTACAGAGACCGACCTTCTGCCACCCCACTAAAATCAACCCACATGAACTGGATGCACAAATTATGCAGCAGATTTCATCTCACTCAAACCAACATCTAAACAAAACAAACACTGCATCACAGGTCCACTTTTACTGAAAGGCAGATGGAAGAGAGGGGCCACAGGGCCACTGGTCCCACTCGAAATCTGAACTGGCACTGGAATTCCTGCTGTAAAGTCGTCAATTATAAGCACTTTGCCTGCTGAATTTTGACAGATTTTCAAATGTCACATATGTTGGATTTTAGAATCCATTCTTAATGTAACTTCCACAATACTGGCTGCGCTGCACACACACACACACACACACGCACACATACACATACACACACACGCACAGACTAATACTACAGTTCTGAGCCAAAAAAAATGTGGTCTGTTGAATCTCAGTGAGTGAAACATTTGAACAGTAACCACAACTTTTTTATGTTTACAGTTGGTGTCTGGGCTTTTGTTACCATTTTTGAAGTCGTATAGGGAGGAAAACATTCTTCATTGAAGAGGAAAACACGTACATATTATTACTGAATCGTACTGTACTGTATCTGGACATTTTTGCAATCAGTAAAGTAAAACTGCTTTGTTTAGTTTTTTTTTCTTTTTCCTTGGGTGTAATTAACAATTTACAAACTGTATTCAATGATATTTGTTGTGCTTCCTGAACAAGGCTATAGAGATCAAGCAAACGACGTATGACTGGTAAAATATCTATAAAGCACTTAAAGCAAGCAGTGACACAAGAATGTAGTACAGTACTTAATACCCGGTTCCTTTGAGTTGAGTACAGACCCTCAGTTGCCACTGATTTGGAAATATTCCACATCCACCCTTACTTTATGTCCTAATTAACGGATTTTATTTATTACACACTTTATCCGTTCATATAAATTGACCTCTTCTGGCAAGTATTAGAAATATAAGAATTTATACAAGCTTAAGCTCAGGAAGCTTTTTTTAACTGATCATATAACTTTAACCTTGTGTTTTCTAAAGACAGAATGCACAAAATGCGCGGGAAACATTTTTTATATTATATTATTATATTATTTATTATTATATATTTTTATTATACAGTTATTACATTAATAACAAAGTCAAAGTCAAATTAATTTTTATAGCGATTGTCCCAAAGCAGCTTCAGAACATTATATGATCTTAAAAGGCCAATGCCAGATTGAGCGAGCCTAGGGCGACAGTGGAAAGGAAAAACTCCCTGAATGTAGAAGGAAGAAACCTTGGGAGGACCAAGACTCAAAAAGGGAATCCTTCTTGGGTGGCCTAGATGTTAACTGAAACAGTCAAGTTTGCATTCATAGTAAAACTAAGGAAAATTAACAATTAAAATGTAAAATATTTGAGATAATGAGTCCTCAGCGTTAAGTCCTTGGAGGCGCATCGTCTCCTGATAACCGAATGATCGAGGGAGTTACTGCGCTCTGGCGGAACTGTGGACAAGTGGACCTGTTGGATGTTCTGGTATGTTACAGTGTCTGGAAAGTTGGGCAGGCATCCCGAAGCTTATTTCATGTCATATTCTCATTTGCACAGTAAGGAAACAGGTTTTTGTGTACAGTTAAACTCTTTCTTTGCTCCTCACCGAAAAATGGCAATAGAAAAGAAGAAAATTATGGGGAAGCAAGAAATAATAAATGACATAATATATAAACCCAAAAATATGTAACACGTATCATCATATATAATATGGATATAATTGTTACCAGTGGAAGCATGGCTGTTCTGTGCCATTGTTAAATTATGGAGTACATTACTACAGTACTAAAGTACATTAGTGAACATCTGCTACAGTAAAGTGACAGTGACATGTAAACATGTAGAGAGTAAAGTGCAGGGTTATTTCTGAGGTAGGCTCAAGAGTCTGATGGAACTTTGTGGTGAATCCATCATTCATCAGTTACTCCTTAGAAAACTGAAGTCTAGAAGTTAAGCTACTGGACTATAGACCAGATGAGCCCAGGTTCAAACCCCACCTTAACCAAGTTGCAACTGAGCTCCTAGATAAAGCTTATTAAACCATAAGTGTTTGGACTATAATAGTGCTCTCAATAAGGGCGTCTACTAAATCTCTTCTCTTGGAAAATCTCTTCTGTTTCTCTGGATATTTGTTTGTATTAGACCTGGCATTTTATCTGATGAGTGAAGTTTCAGTGTCACTTCCTGTACCTGCTGAAACAACTAATACAGTTTAGGTAAGATCAGTTTTAGGCTCAGTGTAAGAAATGTAGTTAAACTAGAAAATCTGTGACAGAAAGCTTCTTCCTGAATTTGTTGCCAAGTGCCTCTCAAGATGAACTTTCCTGATGGTATCACACTAGTACAGCAAAGCAGATGCAGTCGTTACAACGTCTCGTTAAAACTATAAGGGATGTATTTATCTTTGTTCTTAGTGTTCGTTTCTGCTGTTGGACTTAAGGGTAAGTTCTTTTGTAAGTATTCATTACAATTGGTTTCTTAAAGCAGTGCAGACCTAAAGACATTACAGTATTTTTACTTCAGTTTGGACTCACCTGCTTATGAGGTAAAGTTAAACTTTGTTCTAGCTAGGATGTTTTTCTAATAAATAAATACTCCATATTTAACATCAGTCTTTTTTTATTCGGATTGTATTTGCTGGAATGTTTGAAATGTTTCAAAGAACGTACATTGATCTATTTTTTTAAATCTAGGTCTGCATGATCTCAGCCCTTCCACGTTTCATGTAGCAGGTAACGTAAATAAGCAGGTGTTTTAGAAATGCCTTTCCCATACTGCCTTGCAAACAGCTTATAGTGTAGAAATATAGCACTCTGAGATCCACCCACATTTTTACAGAGGAACCCCTCTATCTGAACTGTAATTATCCCCATTCCTGCTTTTTATATGGGTTATTATGTTATTGTTACCCATTAGGCCTGCCTAATTATCGCTAACATTATATTACAGGCGGCAAATATAAGGCCAGGAGATCCTGTTCTGAATTCTTTCCATTTGTTTTATTTAGTGAATAGCTGAGATTATGAGGTTTTTGTCCTTGATTTAAAATTGAGTCGTTTTGCACTAAAAGAAATAATTGGGAGGACTGCGCACATTCACACATTAACACTTACATGGAGAGCAGGCAGGATTTTGAAAATATAAGAGCCAGATAAGGAATATTCTCCAAATATTACCTTTTTTAATTACCTTTATGAACAAGGAACATTTGGAGTTTGACTCTTGGGACTGTAAAGGTAATCCCAAAACTTTCAATGATCATTTCTTTGGACTCGATTCATGAAAGTGAATATACCTAAGAGTGTGTGTGTGTGTGTGTGTGTCTTTCTTTGTCTATTTTTTCACTTTTCTTAGAAAGTCATAAAAACGTGTTGAGCATTTTTAAACTCTTTTCTTAACAACAATTCTAAGAATAAGTGATATTCTTGAAAACCTTCTGTTAATCTTAAATGTTTTCTTAACCTTATGACAGCCTCACACTATTGTGCCAAACCTGGCCAAACTTTCAAAAGGCCAATATTGTTTTCCAAGGAGGATTATTGATTGAGTATTGATTATTTCTGTCACAATCACCTTTTATTTCTTGTTTTCTAATTTTTTGAATGGTTTTTCCTCTATTTTGCTTTCTGTCTTCCGGGCAGATTACAGTAAATACATTGAAATTTAAAAGCCGTAAAATGCAACAGTGCCTACATAAGAAAATAATAAGATAAGTTAAGATAAGATCAGATAAAAATAAGACTTTAGAAGATCTTTTTTGCAACATGTTTTTTCTTCAAGAATTACATTTAAGAACATTTTTTATGAACTTTCTCTTAAGACCCTATTTCACAAAACGGACCATAGATTATGGATCTGATGAGCATCTGATGATCAATAGAGCACACACTCAGCAGTAATTAGAAGTGAGTGAAGATACCCAGGACCATCGTAGAGGCAGGAACAGCCGACTCAAGTATCTCCTAGACTCATTTTCTTTTTTCTCTTCAAGCTGATCTTCTGGGACCAGCTCCAGCACCGCACACTTAGATGTTCCTCCACCTCAGTATAACTCTACTGGTTTTTCTCAACAGAAACCAGTCCCATGTCTGGGCCACACCAAAGCGCAGTTACTCCCTCCATCATTCAGTTATCAGGAGATGATGTGCTTCCAAGGACTTTCTGCTGAAAACTCGTTATCTTAAATCTTTTGGCATTTATTTTATGTGTTGTTATTTACTTAATTTTACTATGAATACAAACTTAACTATTTCAATTAACATCTAGGCCACTCATGGAGGACGGGTCCCTTTTTGAGTCTTGGCCCTCCCAAAGTTTCTTCCTTCTACATTCGGGGTGTTTTTCCTTGCCACTCTCGGCCTAGGTTTGCTTATTTTGGGATTGTGACAATGCTCCATTCTAAAAGCGCTATAGAAATAAATTTGACTATATATAGGACTTACATTTTTCAGCCCTGTAGTAGAGAAATTACGGAAAAACGTGTTTAAAATAAAACCGTAACTGTATATGATTATTACGGTGAGGTAACCATGGTTTAAAAAAGCAAACAAACAAACAATTAGTGTGTCATGATATGTGCCAGGATGTTGTGATATGGAATAAACTCACTTCTTATCTTAGCTCAGTGTTGCACAAACTTCTCCTTCATGTCAGGAATGTCGTTCTTTCATAACTTTAGAACAACCCTAAAAATGTGAAAGGATTCTATTTCTTTACATGACCGAAATTGAATATTTATCTCAGCAATTTATCATAAACTCATTTCTGCAATTCATTTGAAGGGGTAATGGTAGATACGCTCATGTTGTAATTTGTTATGGATTTAATTCTGAAGCTTTTTAATCTCTTAATCTTTTCAGATTACCTTACGGTAAAAGGGGCAGATCAGGCCATTGTTGCATCTGCAGGTGAAGAGGTGGTACTGAACTGTTCTGTAGACTCTCCTCAGGCAGCCCATGAGATAGAAGAAGTATCCTGGAAAAAGAAAGATGGAGACCTGCTCGTCTTGCTCTTTCACAATAACAAGATTTTCTCAGATTCTCCTCATGAGAGCTACCAGGGAAGAGCCGAGTTCTTTATTAATGAAATCCCCAAAGGAAACTTCTCTATGAAGCTGAAGGATGTAAAGATGGAGGATAAAGGAGAATACATATGTGAGGTCCACAGTCATAACACATCAGGTCATACCAGTGTGGTTCTACAGAATTTAGGTATGTTTATCAGTTTATCCCATCTATTTTCATCAGGCGAATAAGCTGGTCAGGACTCGTTTATGATTTATTCCTATGTATATCTTTGTCCAGGTTTCTCCATGTGTCACATATCAACATTAATACTGTGCTTCGTTGCACTACTGATCACGGTTGGATTTAGTTTTTCTACCTTCGACATGCTGAGAAAGAAAAGTGTGTGTCAGTTTTCTACCGTTTATGTTAAAACACTTTTTGCTGTTACACCAGTTTAATTGCAGTGAGAATGATGGGTTTTTTTTTGTCAGTTACTACCAGAAAGGGTTTGATGACACAGGCTGTACTGATGATCTGTCCAAACGTCTGCATGTGTCTGGCGTTCATGTTGTGGATAAAAGAAGGTGAATTCAGTCCTTTGAACAGACATGCCATTTTATCCGGCTTTAGAAACGACACGGTCTTGGTATAATTTCTGTTCAAAGGGTTTCTCCATGAGGTTGTCACCTGTTCAGCTGTCTGTATTGCACGACCCATAATGTTGTTGAGAACCTCTCCCTATCTCAACAAATTACCAAGTAGGTATTTATCATCTATTCACACATATCAGTGCAAAACTATCCATCGCCACTTACCCAAATTTTTAACTATAACTTTAAAAACGCCTTAAACTGTTTTGCACTGCTTCAATATTTATATAT
>JAUZST010011843.1:0-11718 GCA_034779995.1 Parotocinclus haroldoi
TCTGAGCAAGCCTATGGCGACAGTGGAAAGGAAAAACTCCCTTATTTAGGAGGAAGAAACCTTGAGAGGACCAAGACCAAGATTAGTGTATTGTGGTATACTGTACTGTACTATATGTTGGTCAGATTTCTCTACTCACATGAGTACTTTTTTTCTAATATTTTCTTGTTTCATTGTAATGCTACTGTAACTGAACTTATTTCCAAATGGCTTTTTTGACTTGGACTCTAGAGAGCTCTGACGAAGAGACCTCTCCCCGAAACATGGAGCAGAAGAACTCCAAAGGATACAAGGACTTCTGTGTTAAGAACATCAATCTGGCTTCTTTGGGCCGTAGAGAGATAGCAATGGCAGAAGAAGGTACATCAGAATTGCTCACATAGTGGTTTTCAATGTTCAGAACGAAGCCAGTCATTCTGCTTTCTTTTGTTAAAGAGATGACAGCACTAATGATCCTCAGGAAAGCAGGCCAAGGAGAGAAACCACTGGCAGGCGCTAAAATAGTAGGGTGTGCCCATATTACAGCACATGTGGCTGTAAGTTTTGGATACAAATGCATACACAAGCATGAAATTAGAACTACTCAGTTTTCCCAAATAGATTTTACCAAAAGAATAATTTAAGAAAGAATACATTGTGTGTTTTACATACTAAGCTAGTGTTCAGGTAAAGCAGGTTCTTCACTGTTTCCAAACCAAAAATTGATTCTGCATTGCAATACTGAATTTTATAATCCTAAAGGCAATCATATTAAGCCATATCCATTCCACAGGTCCTTATAGAGACTCTTTCCGTGCTGGGTGCCCAGTGTCGATGGGCTGCCTGCAATATCTATTCCATCCAGAACGATGTGGCTGCTGCTCTCGCAGAGGCTGGTAATGACTGATTCATCATTCTTCATAGTTTTTAGATCTCTGTTCAGATGTGAGACATTTATTTGACTTTACATATTAGGATTTAGGATAATTTATGTAAATAATTCTGTTTTGTGTTTTAAACAATGAAATGGTTTCAAAAATACATCACATCATTTTCTTTGAATATTATAAACAGAATCCTTTCATTTCCAGTTAAACTGCCTGGAATTATTAATCGCATAATTTCTTGCATTTTATGTGACATAAGATGTGCGCTTTCAGATCTTATATAGTGTACTGGCTTTACCCACAGGCACTCGTCTTATAGTTTATAGAACTTTCTTATTTCATATAGTGTACTGGCTTTGGCCACAGGTACTTGTCTTATAGTTTATAGAACTTTCTTATTTCATACAGTGTACTGGCTTTGGCCACAGGTACTCATCTTATAGTTTATAGAACTTTCTTATTTCATACAGTGTACTGGCTTTACCCACAGGCACTCATCTTATAGTTTATATAACTTTCTTATTTCATATAGTGTACTGGCTTTACCCACAGGTACTCATCTTATAGTTTATAGAACTTTCTTATTTCATATAGTGTACTGGCTTTACCCACAGGCACTCATCTTATAGTTTATAGAACTTTCTTATTTCATATAGTGTACTGACTTTACCCACAGGGACTCATCTTATAGTTTCTAGAACTTACTTACCTCATAAAGTGTTCCGACGTTACCCAGTGTCACTCTTCTTAAAGTTTCTAGAGGTTTCTTGCCTTATATAGTGTGTTGGCTTTAAACATAAGAACTGTACTTACAGTGGCTAGAGCTTCCGTAACTTTTGCAGTTTTCTAGCTTTACCCAGTAGCACTCTTCTTAAAGTTGTTAGAACTTTCTTACCTTGTGTAGTGTGCTTTATCTTCCCAGTGGATCTCTTCTTACAGTTTCTAAAACTCACAGGTAAGTCTTCTCAGAATAATCACTTCCTTTATAGTGTGCTTCCACTTTCTAGAGGTACTATTCATGTGGAAGTTCTCTTATATGTGGCTCACAACGTCTACAATATTCTAATCTTATATACAGTGCTGACTTCGCCAACGCATTTCTCACAGTTTCTCTTACTTTATCTTTTAAATAGAGACTATTGACTTCACACATCCTTCATAAGACTCGACAGACACCTTAACCACAGATAAACCCACTGTCAACACAGCTCTACATTGTGTATTTCTAAAATACATTTACAGAATTATGAACAAGTAGCTATCTTTTATGACTTAAACACATTATTTGTGAGCAAATACTGCATAGTTACTGTGTATAACGCTGTATATTTAATCTATTACATGTAAGAAGAAAGAGATCAAATAAAATACAAGATAAATCATGCGAATAATCGTCACACACAGAGCTGAGGAATCTTATACTGTATCCTCAAACACAAGATATAATGACAGAAAAATGATCAATCTGACTATGGTAACTACTAAAGTTAAAGCCTCTACGAATGTAATATGTTTTATAAAAGCAAGTCTAGCTGTTTCCCGATGGATCTATGTTTAACATTTATGTGTATAATCATCATTTTTAATCCTGTACACTATTAGTTACATTCATGTACTACAATGCATTATCTTGCTCATCTCTCACATTTGTAGCATTACTCTCCATGCTGACCCTGTGAAAAGTCTTCAGGTATAAAGTGAGCTGCGAAGTGCTTGATTTATGTCTCTTCTCGTGTCTTGGGCGACAGCAGCTCACGCAATTCCCGACAAACATGGCAAAGCCACTTATGACATCCATACTGCCTCCAATACATGCCAGTACTACAGAATGTCCCAAACGCATGTAAGTCGATGGAGAGGGAAGGTCAGTAAATATATGAGCATACCATGCAGCAGGGATGATCGCCAGCAGCCCTGAACAGGCGATGAGCAGTCCACCAAAACTAGAGACCACGCATCTCAGCCTGGCCATCAAAAAGTGTGAAACGATTGCCACAGCAAGTCCAATCAGAGTGACTGGGATAGACACCACCATCATCCACTGTGCAATGATAATGACCCGATCCTCCAAGTATTTCTTGTAATCCTTAGTACAAATTAATTCATGTTCTCCTTTTTTCATGATGTCCCAACAGACGTCCCATAATCCTTGTTGTAACACCAGATGGGGGTCTTCTCCAGTGATATTATGGATGGTTCGCCAGTTTGGAGAGGCTATACTGACCAGGTTCAGGATAGAACCACAAAGTGCCAGGACAAGGCCGTACATCATGAAGTCTATAGCCTGCATGGTGCATCGAAAAGCTTGAGCTTAGAGTGCTTGATCACTGACTGAAACTGCCAGTGTACAAAAGAGCATTAGCTTTAGTGACTCAGTAAGCCTTAGGGAGTGTACTTCTAGACTGAAGTAGGCAGGCTCCTGTTCAAACAACAGTTACCTTTCTCTAAGTTTGTGTTATATGCCCACGGTTCCAGTGGAACAGGATCTCTAAGCAGCAAAAAGATCTGAGAGTCCTGAAGAGTTTTTGTTTAAAGGATTTTACTGAAGGAAAATGTAAGAACTGGGGTGTGACTTTACTAATACATGACTTTGATTGGGGGGGCACTGACATCCAGTGATTTTTTTTTCTCCATATTTCATACAATGTGCAGTAGTTTGTACTTGGATTTGATGATTACAGAGCTGAACCACACAGAAATGAACAAACTGCTAAATCGGAACCAAGAACATCTGTGGCAGCTTCAGTTATTGAGCTCTTGTTAAAAGTGCTGTTCTCTCAAATTTGTCAAAATCTCTTCTGCTTCACTCTATTGACCCTTTCATTTCTGTTGAGAAAGAGCGGCTGTGTTTTCTTTTTTTTTTTTTTTAAAGTAACGATTTCCACAGTTTTAGCACGTTTAGCTCTACGTGGTGAGAATCACACCCGCCGATGGACTTCAATGTCTGTTGACTCATCACTGTTTACACCACGACGGTAACATCAGCAGATTTAATTCGATTAATTGAGTCACTCTCATAAGCACAGTGCTTAGTGTGTAATGAGCATAGCAGGAAAGCTAGCACGCAACCTAAAGCACTTGTAAGGAAGAATGGGTCTGAGATCTGTTGACCAACTATGATGTGGCGTATCAGGTTGGACAGGAAATTGAAAATCCGTCTCAGATGGATTAAAATGTGTGTGTGTGTGTGTGTGTATATCCTTGTTAGGTGTGCCTGTTTTTGCATGGAAGGGAGAGTCTGAAGATGACTACTTCTGGTGTATAGATAGATGTGTTAATGTGGAAGGCTGGGAGCCAAACATGGTAAGGAATTAACCCGTTTCGTAATCTAAAACAACCACAATAACACACGGTGGCTATTGAAATGTAGCCTGTCAAACTGATACCCTGAAAACTGAAATAGATCTAACAGGTCTAATAGAGCTAACATTTCCTAGCTGTATTTACAAAGTATAACCGTCAACAATGACAACTTTGGATGACTTGTCGTTATAGCTGCGATTGGTTGGTCTGTGCGTGTGGCAATAATCTCAAGCTTTAAACAAAGCTGGTCCTAATGGCAAGGTAGCACTTTGGAAAGGCCTTTTGAAAAAGTGTCATTTGTGCTTCTGATGCCATGTGGCAAATGGTTTCATGATCACATGAGACCCAGTGTGAACTGTTGTGTTGTGGCGATAACCAAGAACAACACACCTCCCAGAATTCCCCATATTTACTCTAAGAACTAGACAACTGGTCAAGGCTGGTCTCGCTTCTATATTCAGGCTTTTTTTTTTCCTTTCCACAGTCACCCTAGGCTTGCTCAATTTGGAACTGGCCTTTTAAGATCATATAATTTTGTAAAGCTGCTTTGAGACAATGCACCATTGTAAAAAGTGCTATATAAATAAATTTGACTTTGACTTAGCTAGAGGAAGGTCCTTGAGTGGCCCAGTCGGAGCCCTGACCTAAGCTTGATATAAGATGGACCTGAAAAGATCAGTCCAAAGCCACCCATCACGAAATTAGACTGAACTTGAGCAATTATTTAAGGAAGAATAGATAACTATACCCCAGTCTAGATGTGCAAAGCTGTTAGAGGCATCCGTCATCAATCAGGGGGTTGATCATTTCTCCAAATCTGTTATTTTAGTTTCCTCAAGTGACATATAAATTTATGGGGCAGCACGGTGGCTCGGTGGGTAGCGCCACTGTCTCAGAGCAAAAAGGTCCCGGGTTCAATCCCAGTGTCAAGCGGTTTGGGTCTTTTCTGTCTGCATGTCCTCCCCGTGTCTCTTGTCCTCTGGTTTTTGCCCACCGTCTAAAAACACGCGTGACAAAACAGTGACTATTTGAAATGGGTGCATGGAATTTCTATACCATAGGCACTGTGAATAGGCATTAATATTGTAGTACAGTATCAGTAACAGCACCAGTGATTACTTATCATTATAGATGTATTATGTAGGAGGGGATGGTCTTATATTTAAACAAAACACACAGTACTATGCAATGTTCTGTTTTAGCAATGGTATTATGACCGTATACTGTATAACACATTGACGTCAGTTTAACCCAGATATTTTAAACCTGGATTTCTTACCCCATAATACTCCTTTCCAATGATCTTCATTGTAATCCTTGCAAACTTTAGCATATTTTAGCCTTTTCGCCCTGTTACCCTTCCAAAAACAATTTTCATCACAACCACCCTTCCAAAAAGTCCATTTCTGATCGAGGACTGCATGAGGGTATATTTACACTAAATATACTGCTCACACAAATGAGAGGATATTTCAATTTCATTAAATACCGCATACACCTTTCCTGTATTTTCTGGTTGCATTCTAATAAAGCAGACTGTGAAATAATTATCTAGGCCATTATACCATTGGTAAAATATACATCTGCTATAGCTAATGGTGGCCTAAGACTTTTGATATAACTGTATATTTATAAATTGATGCACATGTGAATAAAATCGTTACTACAAAAGCTGCATTGTTTAAAAACCGCAGACAAGAAGACAGCTGTTTTCTATGTACTGGATATGACAATGACAATTCACCAATTTCACCAAGTGTGAAAACTGACAAAAACTGATCTCATGTATTCTGTTATTTTCAACCAGATACTTGATGATGGAGGTGACCTGACCCACTGGATACATGAGAAATACCCTCATCTTTTTAAGAATATCAAGGGGATTGTTGAAGAAAGTATGACTGGGGTTCGGAGGTGTTTATGAACTTGAGATGTATTGTTACGACAACATAGCGTAGCAGAATTTTAATCCTAATCTCTATCCTTTATATCTTGAGAGTATGTAAAATCTATGCTATAACCATAGCATTTGTCCAAACACACCTAGAAAAAAGGTCTAAGCAACTTGTGTAGATGTTTAAAGCAGCCACTTGTTTTTTTTCCAGATTATATCAAATGTATAAGAATGGGAAACCATGTTGTCCAGCCATAAATGTCAGGGAATCGGTGATAAAGCAGAAATTTGACAACATCTACTGTTGCAGGGAATCTATACTGCATAGGTAAGAGTCCATGGCTTGCGGTGCCAATTCTGAAAACTGTGCTTTAGGAAATATGTAGTCCTTAATGAGTAGAATAATGTGTTTATTTTTGTCTAACCCATTCTTCAGTTTAAAAAGGACCACTGATGTAACTTTTGGTGGGAAACAGGTGGTTATCTGTGGATATGGGGAGGTACAGTAAAACAGATCCATTACATTGCAAAATATGGTAACAAAGGAACAATGATGCTCACTTTAGGTTCGTGTGCGTGTCTGTAGGTGGCGAAAGGCTGCTGTGCTGCTCTGAAAGCAATGAAAGCAATTGTCCATGTGACAGAGATCAACCCTATTCGTGCCTTACAGGCCTGGTAATATACACATCGTTCACATTGTGCACTCACCGGCCACTTTTTTAGGTACACCTGTTCAACTGCTTATTAAAACAAATATATTCAATAAGCCAATGACATGGCAGCAACTCAGTGCATTTAGGCATGCAGGCACTGTGGTAGTTAACTAGTTATGGTCCAGAGTTCAAATCCGCCAAGCTGTCACTGTTGGGCTGGAAATGGGTGACTTGTATCATGAATGTGCAACAAATCTGCAGCAACTGCGTGATGCTGTCATGTGAAAATGAACTAAAATCTGTGAGGAATGTTTCCAGCACCTTGTTGATTCCAGAAGAATAAAGGCAGTTCTGATGACAAAGGGGAATCCAACCCTGGACTAGTACTGTAAGGTGCACCTAATATAGTGGCCAATGGGTGTATGTGTGTGTGTAACATTGTGCAGTTTCATTTAGAATATCAATGAAACCAGTCATTTGACTAAGGGCACCCAAATGTTTGCATAATAGTCTTTATCAGCCCTAATTCTACCTCTGTTAATCCCATGTAGCATGGATGGTTATCAAGTGGTCAGACTGAACGACGTCATCAGAATAGTGGACATCGTCATAACCTGCACTGGTAGGTTTCGGGAATGTGAGATGTATTGCTAATTACTTTGTGTTTTACAGTAGCTGTACATATCTTTTTTGGCTATGTCCTCTGATCGCTCTCTGTTATATAACAGGGAATAAACACGTAATTACTCGGGAGCACATGGAGCAAATGAAGAAAGGCTGCATTGTGTGCAACATGGGTCATTCTAATACCGAGATTGATGTGGTAAGAGCAAGGTCTAAAGGTGATTCAAGTTCATAAAGTTGGTTGACATTGAGTGCTTAGAGAGAATCAGAGAGATTAGAGAGAATCAGTGTGCTGGTCTTACATTATTGATGTTCCCTACCATTAATAAAGCTAATCATAAATAAATACAGTCATATCCCGCATTGCAAAACTGTTGGGATAGTGAATATCCTGTTATAAGCGGGAGCCTATTTCTGTTACGTGGGGGAACCCTGGTCAGTGTCACATGATACGACTGACCCAGACCCAACCTTGATAAATGCTAAGACTCTGGAGCCTTGACCAAATTGGAAACACATTGCTTACAAACATACTGGAAATAGTCAGGTTCCCATGGCCAGAGCTGGCAGCAGGAAGTAAGCAAGATCTTTACTTAAGTCAAAGTACTACTAATCTGTTAAACAAAAACTAATAATAGTGAAGGTTTAAATAGGGCTTATATACCAAGCTCATAAAAATAGGGGCTATTTCATTATGGGAGATTTCATTTCGAAGTATCCCCTAAGTGTTGTGAGCTGTTTTTATTCAAGTAAAAATATAAAAGGGGCAGCACAGTGACTCGGTGGGTAGCGCCAACACTGCCTTACACCCAGAAGGTCTTGGGTTCAATACCAGAGTGGAGCGGACTGTCCTTTCTGTGTGGAGTCTGCATGTCCTCCCCCTGTCTGCATGCGTTTACTCCGGGTACTCCAGTTTCCTCCTACATTCCAAAGACAGTCATGTTAATGTGTCCCTGGATTAAGCGGAAGATAATGGATGGCTGAATGGAAATATAAAAGTACATGCTACTAATGCACTTAAAAAGTGAAAGGAATTCTTTAAAAGCACTTGCTCAATATTTGAAACAGGATTACTTAGACATACATATACATGCCATTGAGGGTACATCGTGCTTTGTACTGTAAAATCATCTGCAAAAATCACACAAATGACATAATAGTCTTCATCTAACTACAGAAAAAGCATGATGAGCCAAAATATATATAATAATAATAATACAATGGTATAATGGCAATTGCAGTTTCAGGAACTGATACTCTTAACATCTTGACTTATCAGCACCAGGATTTAAAGCCACGCAAAGGTGTAACATCTTCTGGTTTTGCGAACCAAAATGGCTCATTGTTAGAGCACTGTTTTAGAAGACTCAGCCTCCCTGGTTCAGATCACACCTCTGACAAGATGAAGTCTGCCTCTTTTAAAGCTAGAATATGTTGTTAGTTTTCTGACACCACAAACAGTCCAGTACATGTACAAGACCAGATGTGTTACAGGATCCCTTTAAATTTTGGTTGTACGTTATATTGGTTCTGGATGCTCATCACCTTTGGTCGTTTTGTCTCACTACAGGCTCCAGAGTCTCAGCGCTCCTCAGGGTGGGCGATGGGTCTGCTCCAAATTACATTTTCCATTATTTCTTATGGGAAAACTCCTACCACATTTGTGCATTTTACAAATTAAAAAAGAAGAACTTTCTGTGGTCTCAGCATAACAGACTGGCTTCTCACACTTTTTGATTGTCCTCTGTTGCCTATTATTTGGAAGGGCTTTTTCCCTCCTCTCAATATTATGCGTGTTGGTCCCCTACTTTAGGCTACTGCTCAGCAAATATTTCTAACTGGAAGTGAATGTTAGCGAGAGTTTCTTCTAGCACGAGTCAAACCAGGTTAAATTGTTTCCGTAAATAGTTTGGATAGTTAATATTCAGATAATGAAAGCCTCCTTAGATCTTTATTATATCTTTATATTTCAATGGCAAAGCCACTACCTGGTTCCTGTTAAGTCAAAACCGCACCCACTGTCATCAGTGTAACATAGTGACACGAGGACTTTCCTTGGTTTCCTTGGGAGCTTTTTTCATCTTGCTGGAAATAGAAGTTCAGATAGCTGAGTTCAACTTCAGTGCATAAATGAGTACTGAGTACTGAGCCTGAGCACTTGATACATATTCCCAGGCCAGTCTGATGACACCAGAGCTGATCTGGCAGCATGTGAGAACGCATGTGGATCACGTCATCTGGCCAGATGGCAGGACCATCGTGCTGCTGGCCAAGGTGCGAGTACACCGTCAACAAATAAATAAACAAACAAATACTGACATCATTCCAATATTTCAGGAGTCTAAAGGTAAGGCACTGACAAGATCTATCTGATTCAAGGGTCATCTGCTTAATCTGAGCTGCTCAACTGTACCGGTGTTTGTGCTGTCCATCACCGAAACAACCCAGGTGAGTGCAGGTTTGTTACTCAAAACTTTCAGCGAGTTCCATGGATTTTATATTAAGCAGAGTTTCTATTTTTAGTCTACTTTGTACAAGACGTTAGGTTAAACAAGATAATTTATTTCAATTCAGAGTCTCTGGATATTACAGCTGCATTTTATCACCCATCCAACACGTCTACTATGTGAACTGACTGTTCACACTGAACTCCTTAACTGACAGATCTAACCTTTCCAGAGGTGGCATATGAACCAGGGAGGCTCAGCACTTTGGTTCATATCCAGCCTCTGAAGTGAGGTGAGGTCTGTCGGTTTTGTTTCCTGCCACTGTTAAGAACTGATTTTAGAGGTGGGATTTGAACCATGGACCTTATATAGTCTATAGTCTATAGTCTATAGTACTGGTCTATAGTCCAGTACCTTAAACCACTACGCCAACCTCGGCCCTTAGACTACACAGGTCTTGGAAGGATAAACAAAGCAGTACTACATAAAAGAGGACAGACACTTACAAAAATCATACACAACCAAACACATGCACTAGTAACTTGCATTAAAAAATCTCTAAACACATCTCCAAACATGAGCTAACTAGCAAATGGATTGCCCCCCAATTATTTGGTAAATAATTCATTATAATTTTTCAGTCATTAAAGTGAACAGACGTTGATTGGCTGGTCATTAAACGGCGCATACCTGTGCAGGGAAAGTTGGCCATTGTTTGTGGCGATGGCCAATACTTCTTAGAATAAAGAATAGGTCAGAAAATTTGGAAATGTGCCTTTAATTATGTAAGTTATTATGCTTGTATTACACTGCACTGTGATTACTTTTTTTCCTGTTTAGATTCTGGCCTTGATCGAGTTGTTTAATGCACCTGAGGGACGATACAAACCGGACATTTATGCATTCCCCAAAAAAACTGGTAAGCTTGTTAGTCCTGTCCATGCTTCCCATTTGCAGATTATATAAAAGCTGTGGTTATGATGTGTGTGTATATATATATATATGAGATATGTACTTTCAGATGAGTATGTAGCATTGCTGCACCTCCAGAGTTTTGATGGGCACCTAACTGAGCTCTCAGATGAACAGGCCAAGTACATAGGCGTGAACAAGACTGGCCCCTTTAAGCCTAACTATTACAGGTGAACTCAGACAATCATTAGTAAAATAAAGACAGTAAAATGGATAATCCATATTCATGCGTCAGCCCAGGCTTGCCAATCCCAGTCTTGGAGTCCAGCAGAGTTTGGCGAATTCCCAACTCAAACTTGCTAATAACTTGTTCACCAATCTCTGCAGGACTCTCATACTGAAGTTAGATCCTTCATCATATAATTACCATCGCAATCAGTTATTTTCTAATTTTAGTAACACTGTGTTGCATATTTTCTTCAGGTATTAATCAAAACAGCTGGACACACAGCAAGGACCAAAAAGGATTCAAGGATCAAAGATAAAGTATGTACTGGTTTTAAATAGGAAGGGATTTACAGTACTGTGCAAAAGTCTTAGGCCACCATTAGATATGATGTTTTAGCAATGGTACAATGATCATGTATAACATGTTGAAGATTGGACCAAAACATTTCAAGTTTGGATTCGTCACTCCATGACACCCTTTTCCACAGATCTTATCAGATCGGAAATTCATTCCAATTTTTTCTATATTTTAGCCTTCTCACTCCTTCTGAAAATGTGGTTTCTTGGATGCTATCATTTCATAAAGATTTGCCATTAATTTTCTTCAAACTGTAGAAGGGTCATGCTACCAGATTCAGCTAATTTTTCAAATGTATAGGTTGTAACCTACATAACCTTTGTTTCTGTTTCCTTTTTCTTTCTGTTATACTATTGTACACACAACCTGTAATATAATATTATATATAGACATTATACCTAGTCAATAGTGTATCTAATGTTGCACTTCATTT
>JAUZST010011844.1:0-11718 GCA_034779995.1 Parotocinclus haroldoi
TCTTGTCAACACAACTTTTCGGATTTCCTGACCTTTGATAAAAGCATAAATTCTCCCGGGGATCCCAAAAATCCTTCCATATCTCGCTGACCCGCTTTGCAGTGGCTAAGTGGTGACTTGTTGCTTCTTTTTCTTATGTTCCTTGGTCCGATTTAGCAGAATTTTGGTCCAAATAAGTGAATAACATTACATGTATGTAATAGGATTTGTTTTGGTGCTTTAGGATTCGGTCCGAATAAGTGGCTGGTCCTATTAACCGGTGGTCCAATTAACCAAATTCGACTGTATTTAAATCTCTAATTGTGTGTGTGTATGTGTGTGTGAGATCAGGGTCAGTGCAGCTGAAAGTGTGTGTGAAGAAAGACGGCCATAGTTTCTATACACATCTCTCACAACCACAGAGACCACACCCTACAGGTACTGTTCAGATACCCTCACGGCTCAGAATTATTTAATTATGCCTTTATTTCTGTAAATAAAAGCTGTTTTTGTTTCTTGTTTGTTGTTTTTTTTTTTTGTTTTTTTTATTTTTGGTCAGGTGTAACGGAGCACTTTGGATATTTTTATGCTGAACTGAGTAACGGAATCCGGCTTTCTTACAGTCACAGAAAACACAAACAACAGGTATAAATATATTAATTTATTATTTTACAATAATTACTATGAAACAAAGTTCAAATTTTAAAGATTCAGAAAATGAATCATTATAGTACATATAGTATAGTATATTATAGAGCGTAATGTTTCATTGTGTTATATTATTGTTATATTAATAAGAATTCATTAAATAAATATCAGAATAAATTAGTTTGTGTTTGTTATATATTTTATAAAAATAAAACACACTAAGAATAAATACAAATATTTAATAATATTACAAAGAAAAAGAAAAAGAATAAAAATACACTAAAAGATAAATATAAAATAAACACAAAAGCATAAAAATAGATGTAATAATAATAATATTAAAATAAAATAGATGCAAGTAGTAAAATATAAAATAACATTTATATAAAATAAAGTACACATTTAGTAATATAATAATAATTTAATGTATAATAAATAACAAAATATAAAATAATCATAAAAATCAGTGCAATTATAGCTGTAATAAAGATAATATAATATAAAATACATGTTTACTAATACATTTGATTATGAGAATATACATGTAGTAAACTAATGTAAAAATTTAATGGATGTAAAAAAAACAACAACATAATAAGTATAATAAAATAATATTAAAAAGCTTGAAATAATAATGCAAATATATATATATATATATAAGATGTTATGTCAATTAAAAAGTACAATACTATGCATAATAAATGAATCTAAAAATAAACTACACAATAAATAATAATAATTATTTATGCAGCATATATATATATATAGTTAATTATAATATATATGCTGTGTAAAACATATATATACATATATATGTATGTATGTATATATATATATATGTATATATATGTTTTATACAGCATATATATTATAATTAACTGTATTGTAAAATAAAAAATTATTATTAGATGTAAAGAGTACACCAAAATTTCAAAGGTTTGAATATATAGTGTTAATAGTAAATGCCTTTAACATGTTTTTATTATTAGTAATATTTTAAGAAACACTTTTTTACTTGTTGAATAAAAATAAAATAATAAAGTATAGAATATGTAGAATTAATTTTTAATTAATGGAAATAGTCTAATTAGAATAGATGAATAGATAAATGATTAAGAGATGTTTTAATGATATTAAATATGTAGGTACTGCACATGTCCTATTTTGTGTGTGTGTGTGTTTTGCAGGTAGAACCCATATCTCCCATCGAGCTTCATGTGTCTCTCCCCACAGGTCTGCAGATCTGCTTCAGGTTTATACACACTGCAGGTCTGGGGCTGAACACACACACACACACACACACACACACAATAGGAACAGTAAAAAATAAAATAAAATGAAGTGAATTTTACTATTTAGTTTATTCCCATATCTATGTAAGCCTTTAATTATACATGCTGGTATGTTTTTATAGTGTGTGTGTGTGTGTGTGTGTGTGTGTGTGTAGATGGATGGGTGGAGTTTGTGAATCAGCACCTACCCTCTGGAGGCTCCTCCGTTTCACCCACACACACCGAGTCATCAAGGAGCATATACCAAGGGACGGTGATTAAACATATGAGAGACTCATCAACAGAGGTACACACGCACATACACACACACAGAGAGTAAAACACTTCATCAACAAATTAAACTTGTATATTTATGTGTGTGTGTGTGTGTGTGTGTGTGTGTGTATAGGTGTTGTTTGCTGACGGGACAGTGTGTGTGACCGTCCCCACCCCTGGTCTATCTAATGATGAAGAGGCAGAGCCGGGATTGAAGGCGGAGTTTATGCAGGTGAGAGGCAGTTCTTGGTGCACCACCACTCCCTCAGGATCCAGGATCAGGACAGTGGGGGGGAAGAGGGTGGAGGAGGAGGAGGCGGTTCGGTCATACCTGAGCACCGACCCATTCAATCAGAGTGTGAGTTATGGAGTTTAGAGCATTAGCTCTGCCCCCTTTATATATTCTTATATAGTCAGTGTAACGGTGTGGTTCAGGTTCTGACGTGCCGGGACGATCGGGTTCTGTTCGTCCTGCACCCAGACGCATCTGGAACCGCCACCGCCGCCCATCACGCTGACGGAACCAGAATCACCAGCTTTGAGCAGCAGAGGGTGACACCGAGACGTGACTGTACAGAGAGCACAGGTACTGAAGAGCTGGACATTACACACACACACACACACAAACTGCTTACCTTATTAGTACTTAGGTTAAAAAATAAAAAATTATCATAATACCATATGTACAGTTAATGCATCTAATAAAACAATGAAACTTAAATATTATATAATGAAAAGAAATATTATAAAATCTAAAAATAAATCTGCATTATATAATAACGTGTGAAATAAAATAAACATATAAAGTGTAAAAAAAATGTAACTGAAAATACGCATTACATATTAAAATATTAAATTAAATAAAAATTAAGGAAGAATAAATTTTTAAAAAATAATTACACAAATTTAAGTACTAATATATAAAAAATCTAATAATAAATAATAATTACATGTTATAATGATGCAATGAGTAAGAAAATAGAAAGAAAAAGTTGAAAAACTAATCAAATCTTTAATAAAAAATAAAATAACAAAAGTAACCAAAGTGAAAGTAAAGTAATAAAAAGGAAAATATCAAAATATAAAATACAAGGAAATTGTAAAAAAAGAGATAAATGATATAAGAATAAAATACACATTAATAGTAAAATAAAAATTAAAAGTTAAAAACATATGTAATAAAAATCTAAAAACCTAAATCACATGCAATCAAATATAGATTACAATCAAAGTTTAAGTGTAATAATATATTTATATATTTATAATACACAATTATGTTTATATTATTAACTACGTGTTAAATAATTAAATGTTAAAATGTAAATATAATTGTTAGAAGCAAATATAATAAAATTATATAAAAATAAAATATGTAATAAAATTTTTAAATCTAAAAATAAATGTAATATGTCAATATAATAATAAAATACCAATTAAATAATACAAAATAAACTAAGAAATTAATAATATAATTATTAAACTATTAAATTAACTATTAAATTAAGATAATTGAAATAAAATAATATCAAAATAAAGTATACTTTAAATAATAAGAGACAGAAAATGAATAAATAAATGTAATAAATCTAATAAGAATTCTATTAAACTAAAATAAATATTTATGGATACAGTATAAAATAAAGCTAAAATATTTCAAAATATTAATATTTTAAATATTAAAATGAAACAAACATGAGATGGTAACATACAAAAAATATTTGTAAACAAATTAAAACCGAAATTACATTTTTATTTAGTTCAGATTAATTATGAAATATTTTATATTTGATCTATAATAGAAATATGCATTTGCGTATAACTCTTAAAACAATATTAATCAAACTGATTAAGTATTTTAATAATAGAAGAAGATTTTTTAATACATCATATAAAATGAATAAAATGGTAGAATTGTTTGATTAATAAAATGTACTTTTACTGTTTAATATAAATAATTGATTTTAATGTTATTTTATATTTATATAGCACTTTTTAGTTTTGACTCCACAATGTGAAAGTGGTTCATATTAATAAATAAAATTAATAAATTAATAAATAAGTGTGCAGATGTTAATAAAAATAAAGATGCTTCTGTTATTCTGTTTAGCTTTGTGGGATTTGGCGGCCCCTCTGGTGAAGCGGAATTGTATTGCATTGAATTGATCCTGTAAGAGAGTGTGTGTGTGTGTGTGTGTGTGTGTGTGTGTGTGTGTGTGTGTGTTACCTGTGTTACCTGTGTTTAGGGCAGGGCGGTGTTGACGGAGTGAGGACAAGGAGGACGGTGAGAGTGGAGAAGAGCGGGTACGTGACGATCATGACGGACTGCGAAAGGGGAAAGTCTCAGCTCCTGTTTAAGGACGGAACCACCATCAGCTCCAGCTCACACGGCTCGTACCAGGTCCAGCAGAGGGGAGGAGGAGGTGCAGGGTTACAGGCCTGAGGGAGTTCCATAACCTTACTCTGTGTGTGTAGGTGTGTCTCAGTAGCGGAGCGTCTCTGTCCATTGGTCCGGATGGAACGGCCGTGTACAGCTCCGAGGAGAGTGCTACAGGACCTGAAAGAGAGCGAATTGACCAGTACACCATGAGTCACACTGCAGATCCACTGTGTAAGGTAACAGACAGAGAGGGACGCCGCTACGAGGTGAGTGTACTCCACACACACACACACACACACACACACGCCTTACATAACATGATGTCATTAATATAAAGCATGGTGGGGTGGGGGCGGGCTTGGCAGGTCACGGCCAAGGGACAGATCTCCATCAGTCACACCGAGGAGCTACGACCCACCTACAGAACCGACCCCGGATCAGAAACACACACCCCACGGTAAGATACAACACACACACACACACACACACACACACACACACACACACATACACACAGAGGTACATTATTGGAGGCATATTGTCTCCTAATAACTAAATGATGGAGGGAGTTACTGCATTGGGACTGGAATCTGTTGATGAAGACCAGTAGAGTGATTCTGAGGTGGAGGAACATCATGTGGTGCTGGAACTGGAACCGGAACATCAGCTCAGAAAGAAAAGAGAAAATGTAGTGACTTATGGATTAAGAGCACATAGTCTATTAATTAAAAATAACAAACAAATATAAATAGAATAAAAACAATCTGAAATGAAATACACATTGAATTGTCAAGTATGAAATGAAGTGTGTGTGTGTGTGTGTGTGTGCTGCAGGTTGTTTGTTGTGTATCCTGATGGTTCTGCTCTGGAGTTTCTTTCTGATCAGATGGTGGAGGGAATTCTGCAGCAGGAGTACACTGACCAATCAGCTGCTGTGATTAGAGATCCAGTAACATGCACACACGGTCTGAACACACACACACACACACACACACACACACACACACACACACACAAACACACACACACACACACACATACAAAACCACACACATTTACATTTATGTCATTAAGCAGATGGCCTTACAATTAATAAAATCTTACAATTTAAGCAATTGTGGATTTAAGGTGTGATTTGAACCCTGGACCTTCTGATTCATAGTGCAGTAACAGTCCAGTACACACACACACACACACGCACAATAGATACGCATGTAACTTAGTCCCGTCTTCTCTCCATCAGATGTGTTTGTAATCACCATCCTCAAACCATTCTCTGGAGATCTGAACTCCTATTGGCTCTCTGACACACACCTGGATGACATCATTCCATGTAACCTCAGATCCAGGAAGTGGGAGTGCTTTCCTGCCTCTGAAGTAAGCAAGTAACAACAACCACATCCATAAACACCTTCAGATGTCCTGTAATAACTGTCTGTGTTTGTGTGTGTGTATTGCGGCTAGATGAAGGTCTCAGGTCCAGCATTAGGAGTTGCTTTGGGTCGAGGTTTAGAGCTGAAGGACAGAACCAAACCCAGAGCCAATTCAATTCCAACCAACCCGGTCCTACAGAACCCTGACACACTGCTGATCCGTCGTTTCACTGTACACACACACACACCGCTCACACACCGACTGTATGAACTGCTGCAGGATAAACTACTGGTACTGCTGCATTCATTCTAACATTAATACTAATAATGCAAAATAAATACTAACATTGATACTAATAATACAAATAAATACTAACATTGATACTAATAATACAAATAAATACTAACAACAATACTAATAATACAAATAAATACTAAAGGCAACACGAATAATACAAATAAATACTAACATTAACACTAATAATACTGCTCTGAATATTTAATTGAACCTAATGCTAACATTAGTATTAGTTTTAATACACAAATTAATACTGTTGTTTGTTCAGGAGTATTTAAATCAGCTCCTGCAGAGACAGAAACTCACAGATGAGATGAAACTGAAAGATCCACGAACACCAGAGGAGAAACGACATCACTCTGATCTACTGCACCGAATAGGGGTACCAACTCAGGACGAGTCCCAAAACACACTCTCTATGCTCTATGCAGTGCACATACAAAAACAAATGAGTCCTTATACTCTATATAGTGCTTATAAACACGGGGATCGTGTCCCAAATCATTCCTTATTCACTATATAGTGCTCATAAATACTGGGGTCATGTCCCAAATTACTCCTTATTCACTATATAGTGTTCGTAAACACGGGGATCGTGTCCCAAATCATTCCTTATTCACTATATTGTGCTCATAAACACTGGGGCCTTGTCCCAAATCACTCTTTATTCACTATACAGTGCTCATAAATACTGGGGACATGTTCCAAATCACTCCTTATTCACTGTATAGTGCTCATAAACAGTAGGGTCGTGTCCCAAATCCCACTCCTCTGTTGTTTTTCTCCAGTCTCAGACTGAAGGGGCTGATGCAGATGGTTCTGGTTTGACTCCTCAGTCCGGTGAGAGACATGTCTGTTTATTTATTTATGAATTTATTTATTTAATATCTGATCTATTTCATAATAAAATATAAAATGTTACGTGTGTGTGTGTGGGTGTATGTGTGTGTGTGTGTGTGTGCGCGCGTGTGTGCGCATGCCTGTTTTACAGCTCTCTCTTTGTACTCTGAGACTGTAGCTCGGTGGTTGTTGCCCTCTGATCAGAGTAGGGATCAGGACACACCCCGGTAACGCTCTCTCTCTCTCTCTCGCGCTCTCTGTATGCAGATGTTATGTTTACTTGCTGATTTGACATGTGTTTTAGTCAAGAAGTAAAACGATGGTTTCTAGACTGAAACCGTGTGGTTTCTGCTTCTAGAGCTCATCAGAAGAAGCAGGACTCTGAGTGGAGGAACAGAATCCAGCAGCACAGGTTAAATTCTCAATCCTTAACCTCAAACATCACCTTTAAATAACTAACTCAGAAATTACACACTATCACAGCTATTAGGACACAATCCAACATGTGGTCAAAAGTATTTGTATTTGTAATTGCAGATCTAGTTTCATAGTAATGTCATTATTTTAGGGTGGACCTCCAGGAGGAGAAAAAACATCGTCATGCTCTCCGAAATCATATTGTCCCCCCGTACTTCCACCCCGATCCATCAGGCGAGCTGTAGGAACAGCAGTAACGAACAAATTACACGATGTTCGCACAATTAAACTTCTATTACATAACCTGAGGAACTTTTTTAAGTAGTAAAACGGTAACATTCTTCTTATATTTTACATATATATATATATATATATATTACATTTTTCCTACATTAATTATAGCTTTGAATCTCAAAACACCATCATCATCATCATTATTATTATTTTGTATATATAATAATAATAATGATTATTATTACTAATAGTAATATTATTATTAACGTTTTACACTGATTAACTATTTTACTCTGTTACTGTGTACATAAATAGAATGAGGAAGAGATGTACTTTTATACTTCAGTTTAAAACAGATCAGAATCAAATCAGAATAATAAATACACTTTATTTTTAGGAGGTTTATAAAATCTTATTTTCTTAACTGATTGTAAATAGCAAAAATCTTTTAGAATGCTTTTTAAACAGAATAAAAGCTCCAGAATTCTGTATGTTAATATAAATTTATAAATGGTTTATTTATCGTGATTTGTCTGATATATACTGTTTACACTGTAATATAAAGCTAAACTGAAATGTCTGCATTCAGAAAATAAACGTTTTAAACTTTTTTGATCTTTATCGAAATCAGAACACCAAAAAATAATGCAAAATTACATCCAAAAACAGCAAAGAAAAGCTGAAGAAAAAAAACAAGAGACAACAAAAAAATATATACCGTATATATTGGATTACAATAAACTTAACCCCAGAACTGGATATTAAATAAAAATAAAAGCTCAGCGGCTGATCTTAATGATCAGAAAAAGGCAAAAATAAATCATTAAAATGAGTCCAGTTATTTATTTATAATTAATAATTAATAATTTAATAAATGGTTTTCACTGTAAAGAGTAAATAATTAATAAAAAAGACTTATTATTATATATAATTATTCAGCTATAACACAACCTCCAATATGTACTGTTAAGTCATAATAAAGTATTTTTTATTTTTAAAAAAATTCATAAAGACCTGAGAGCGAGAGATGACCGATTCCTAAACAAAATCACCGTTTTAAAACCGAATTGGTTTTGAAATCGTGAAAATGTAGTTCACTTCTGTTTTAAAATCCATTTCAGTTCTTCCGTCCTGTACACACTTCCTCATGGAGAAAAGGAGAACACACACACACACACACACAGAGCAGATAATCAGTGAAGAGTGAAAGGACACAAGGAACGACGTTAAAAAGAGAGAGAATAATAACAAAAAATAGAAAGGAAACGAAATGGTAAATACAGGAGGAGCAGAATAACCGGCTGGACCACACACACGCACGCACACACACACACACACACACACACACACACACACACACACACGGAGAGTGAGACTGTTCACCATCGAGGACTAACATCGAGGTGAGTTTAACATTTAAATCTTATATAAGATTGAACTTAAGCAGCGACGAAGTAACAGGTGCTTCTGACTGAGCAACGCTGTGTGTGTGTGAGTGTGAATGAGAGTGAGAGTGTATGTGTGTGCGCGTGCGCGTGCGCACAGGTGAGAGGCTGCGTTTACGTTCTTCGTTAGATGAACGCGAACTAGAAACAAAACATAAAGCTGAGTAAGTTTGCTTGTATGTATCACGATAATGCTAATAATAATAATAACAATAATCGACTTGTTGTTTGCTTAATAATTAAGCTAATTGTCGTTCATTTTAGGCAACGTTAACTCATGTAACTGAGTGTAGTTTAAAAGTGACGTAATTTTGTGTAGTTCGTTTAAATTAAGCGTTATAACGCTATCAGAATGTTTTAGCCTGATTTAGCTAATCTGTTCTATTCTATTCTATCATATCGTATCATATTATATCATATCAAATTAAATTAAATTATATTATATTGTTTAGCAATATTACTCAGCGATCTAGTCAGGTTAGCGCCAGGCATCACGCATACACAACAGATCCGAAATATTTATAAATATGGCTTTAAAAAAAGCCTCCTAAATCCGGTCAGGTTATGACCTATAGGTTAGCCTATGTTTGTGACTCAGCTTGCGACAAAAGTAACAAATGTTTAAAAGTTCAAATATTAATAAATATAACTAATCTTTGTCATTCTATAGGTTCGCTTCTGTTAGATTAATAGCTAGTGAGGTAACGGTACACATTATATACGTTTATTTAAAAAAATACTTAAATAAACTCATAAATCCTGTCAGGTTAGCTTTAGCTTATCTTAGTTAGATATTTAGTGTTAACAGTACAGATCAAAATCTCTGATCAGATTATCGTATATTAGCCAGTTAGCATGTGCTAACAGTTAAATCACAAATGTTTAGAAATATAGCTCCGAAATCCTGTCAGGTTAGCGTCTGTTAGCTAAGGGTGTTAACAGTACATATTATAAAAATGTATCAACATGACTTAAAATTACCTCAGAAATCTTGCCAGGTTAGCTTATATTAGCTTGCTAGCTTGTCTTAATGGTTAAAATTACAAGTATTTGTAAATATTCAGATTGTACAGATTATAAATATTTAAGAAATATGACTTCAGAAGCAAATATGTCGAAATCTGCTCTCATTAGCCACTTTAACAATTCCGATGATTAACATTATAACTTTTATCTTCTATTATCTCCTATAACATCTATCTATTATTTTCTATTAGCCGGCTAGCTAGTACTAAAAGTGCAACATTTAACAGTTAAATATCCCAGAGGAGATCAATAATGTTTTATCCTGTATAACATCAATGAAGATTAATCTTAAATTGTTTTTTTATGAAAGACTACAATGTGTACTGTTAACATTAGCTAGATGGCTAATTGAAGCTAACCTGACAGCATTTTATGCCATATTGTTATGAAAATAATTCATCTCAGCTTCTGTCTAAAAATTAGGCTAACATAAGCTATTCTGACAGGATTTATGAGTGTATTTATTTTTGTATTTATGAATGTTTATTGTCTGTACTGCTAGCTGATAGGCTAATAGACGCTAATCGGGCCTCAAAATGAAATATCCATTAATAAAACATCCCGTACTTTTTGTGAGCAACACTAGTTAATAACACTGGCTAACATAAGCTAATTTGATAGGATTTAAGCTGTAGTTATAAATGTTAGCTGTTAGGTAATGTTTAGACTAAAATGTTTAACTAACCGGACAGGATTTATAATAATTTTTTACATTCTTTATATATTATACTTTTTTAAAAGTAGTTTTTAATTATAATGTATTGATACTTATCTGTACTGTTAGCACTAGCTAGCTGGCTGTGGATTATGGATTTCTGATCCATTTCTAAACCATCTCAGATTAGCTTCTTTGAGATGTAAATCAAGTTCCTGTTTAAAAAAGGGTGCTAGATTTAGCCTCTGTTAGCTAGCTAGCTAAGATTACAACCGTTAAGATTGTAAAGGTGTGTAAATACGACATTAATTCTCTAAGTTTTCTCTCAGGTTAGAGAGTATTAGCTAACGTTAACTGGCTGTTCAGATATTGTCCACGTTACACACACAAACACACACACTGATAGGTGATGAGGTGCTGTTAAAGCAGGGTGTGTTAGTGGACGTGTTTGTACTTGTGTAGTTACTGGTTGTTAGTCATACGTGCGCGCACACACACACACACACACACAAACACACACACAATTAGCTTTAACATTCAAGACAGGAGAGACAGTAGGCTTCATTGTTGAACGTTCCTGTGTAAGCAGAGTTCTATGCTGTGTGTGTGTGGGTGTGTGTTTTGTTCAGGTATGTAGACAGCCAGTAAGGGAGGATCTTATTACCTCCCTAAAGGTGAACGCTTGAAAGGTAGTTCAGCAAGTCAGTTTGAATCAGTGAATCATGTCAAATGATTTGCAACACAGATTCACTCGTCTCTTTATAAGTGAGTCTGTTTTTGAATCATTTGAACCTCTTGGTGGTTCATCAGGCCACTGGGATCATTTCCATGACTGAGTCAGCAAATCATTTTGACTTGAACACGTGTGTGTGTGTATAT
>JAUZST010011845.1:0-11717 GCA_034779995.1 Parotocinclus haroldoi
ACAATTGCTTAAAAAAAATGTAAGACTGTATTAATTGTAAGTCGCTCTGGATAAGAGCATCTGCTAAATGCTGGAAATGTAAATGAAATTAACAAAAAACTTTAAAAGTAGATGTTTTTTTTCTACCTTATTTTTTTTTTCTTCTCCTCTTTTTAAGAACACATCTACCAATCAAATGTTGGCAGTCTGGAAATACTGCAGGAAAGACTGAGTCCAATTCTACATTAGTTAGAATTGCTGTGCTTAATTTGGGAAATATAAGGTAAGATATGATACTTTGATATGATGTACAGTAGTCCGTCTACAGCTTGTATAAAAATGTGTATTTGCTGTGACCTTAAAATAACTCAACACACAACCATTAATATCTAAACTGCTGACAACAAAAGTGAGTACACCCCTAAGTGTAAACGACCAAAATGTACCAATATTTAAAGTGTATATATAAAGTGTCAATATTTTCTGTGGCCACCATTATTTTATAGCACTGCTTTAAGTCTCTTGGGCATGGACTTCATTAGAGCTTCACAGGTTGCCACTGGAATCCTCTTCCACTCCCCCATGATGACATCACAGAGCTGGTGGATGTGAGAGACCTTGTGCTCTTCCATCTTCCATTTAAGTATTCCCCACAGATGCTCAGTAGGGTTTAGGTCTGGAGACATGCTTGGCCTTCATTCTTTCTTTAGTTTATTTAGCAAGGCAATAGCGATACTGACTGATGATTCCACATACGTATTGTGAAGG
The DNA here is from genome assembly GCA_034779995.1 of Parotocinclus haroldoi. Taxonomy (NCBI): domain Eukaryota; kingdom Metazoa; phylum Chordata; class Actinopteri; order Siluriformes; family Loricariidae; genus Parotocinclus; species Parotocinclus haroldoi. The sequence continues at coordinate 748 of JAUZST010011845.1, forward strand.
TCAGCCTTTGATTAGTCCCTGTTCTTTAAATAAAGCAGGGTGCCCACTTATACCCGATTGTCATCCCATTGATTGAAAACATTTGATTTGTATTTTTACCTTCAAATTAACTGCTAATCATCACCTCCATTTTGCAACTCTTTTATATTTAATAATGGAATGTTTTCCTCATAAAGTTGTCCCGTTTGTTAAATTAGATAATGGCTATCTACTCCTAGAACTTGTGTAAAAAATACTGATGTTTTAAGTCATGTGAATGCAGGAAACAAACATTTCTAAAGTGATCTAGTAGTGCTTTGGATCTTTCCTGTGTAACCATTCCTTAATTTTTGGTCAAAGCCATATCACAAAGCTGTTTTTGGTCTCATTTGATCATTGATTCCAGCATCTTCTACAGAAATATAGGTGCTTATACAGTATTGTGCAGAGAATCCAGGGCAGGCATTTCTCCAAATACCATGAAGAGAAATTATGCATTGCTTTTATCTCTCAAATCCACATTTCTCAAAATCCTACAGGTACCCAAATAATGTCTAGTAGAATCCTCAGCTTATCATATGTTAGCAATTCAGTTTACTAGCATGGACTGGGACGTTCATGTTTAACAGGAATTCTTTGCTCAGTTAGCATTTTTATGTGGATTTGAGCGTACATGTTCTATGGTTGTTGCGCTAAAAGATCCACAGTGCAGTCTGGTCAGAAACATTTTCATTAGAGACTGCTCATGTCCATAATCTCATGTCTCTTGGAGAAGGAAAGTAGGACAACCAGCCACACATCCCAAATCCAACATCATAGATTAAGTTATTTTCTGTGTAACGCTTGCTTTCAGGCCAAACTCATGTTGTGTTGCCAAAAGCCCGGTTTCTCTCATTTGAACACTGGTTCCAGATTTTCTGCATTATTGTCCTTCTGCGAGAACCAGGATCCAGCTGTGGCTCCTGGACTTAAAGTTCTCGTGTTCTTTCAAGGTTCCCATTTGCTTTGGACATCCCAAATTGTAGATTAAAGGGATTAGGTTTGTTCCTGAAGTTATTTTCAGCTCAAACTTACATTGAGTATTGCATTGAGAGATTTCAAGGTGTTTATGTAGAAATGTAGGCCAAGAATTCCTCCAAATGCCTCAGAGAAAAAGAGACAATTTACTTCATCACTTGAAATCTGCTCTAGAGACTCGGTGGATAAAGCTGTTTGGAAACAGCAGTGTCTGAGGTACAGGGTTCAAGTCCCGTGTGGGGCTTACAACGGAGGCCGGGTGGTATATTTAAAGAAAAAACCCCGCTACTGGGGATGCATAGGGCTCTCACAGTGCCTGTCCCAAGCCTGGATAAATTGAGAGAGTTGCATCTGGAAGGGACATGTGGCATTAAATCTGTGCCAAATCTAATATGTGGTTTAGGATGAGCTGTTGTGGGGAGCCAGAAGAACAACTTCATGTTTATATAGAATTTCCAGATCCTACAGGGTCTTAAATCATCTTTTAAATCCCTAATTCAACTTGTTCAGAGCAGTTTACTTACTGGGATGGTTATATCAAATACTTGAGTCTGCTCATTGAGACATTTCTGCTAATTTCTATTTCACATCTATTTCACATTGATTTGTCTCTTATCAAGGTTCCCCGGGTTCTCCAGGGAGGAAAAACAGACGTAACCATACGTAACGCTCATTTCTGTATAGCTTATAGAGTTGCCAAAAGCTGCCTTTTCCTCCTTTAACCATTAGTTTCAGACAAAGTTCCAAAGTTTCAGGGTTACCACCTAGATCATTGTCTTGTTGGAAGAATCATGATCCAGGTGTGGATTCTGGCAGTAGCTTGAAGTCCATGTGTTCTAATAAGGTTCTCATTTTCCTTCCTGTTCTCAAGCTCCACACCATCCCAGACCATCCCAGACCATCCAAAATAACCACAGGCTGTTTTCAGACCAAACTCGCCATCGATATTCAGCTTGATTTTTGCTTCATTTGACCATGGAACCATGTTCCATCAGCTTTGAGTAAACTCCAGGTGCTTATGCTTGTATGGATAGTTGTACCTTTGATGAATCGAGTTCCCCGTAGCTTGTAGTAAACATTAGCCCGACTGCTTTTCAGATACCACTGAGTTTCAGGGTTTTAGCCTCTAGTCAATTTACTTCTCAGCAGGCATCCAGGCCAATCATTTCTCCAAATACCAAGAAGTAAAGAGCCCATTACTATATCTCTCATCCAGCACAGCAGATGGATGATGTTTGTCTATCTGAACCGTGTTCCACTGACGTACCTCGTTTTCTCCCATCTGATTTCACATTTGCTTTAGCTCATAACGCCAAGCTGTGATTAACTCTCACCGCCTCTTTTGATCTGTACAGAGAATGTCAATAATTATAATTATACCCTTTTGAAATTTGCCAGAATGTGTGAAGATGAGTAAATATTGAACTTCAGATAGAGCAAAAACACACAGTCACTACGCACGCTCAGAAAAAAAAAAAAAAAAAAAAAAAACTAATCACATGTTGCTTTTTAATGAAGAGCTATATGTCCCTTTGCTTGCTCTGCATGGGAAACTTAAACTTACTATTACAGTGTCTTACTGAAGCGAGTACTTTTCATGGGACAACACTCAAGATATGGTACGTTGATGTAATTTAAAGTAGTCACACTACAGCTTGTGTAAACTTGTTTCAAATTTACTCAAAATAACTCAACACAAAGCCATTAGTGTCTGGCAACAAAGTGAGTACACCCCTACGTGAAAATTGCCAAATTGTGCCGATTGGCCACCATAACCACCATAACTCTCTTGGGCATGGAGTCCTCTTCCACTTCTCCATGATGACATCAGAGACAGCATATAGACAGAGATAGAGAGCATGTGAGTGATGGCTTAGTTCTGGGCTGCACTTCAACACTAGTACCGAGTAATATCACTTACCTTTTTCTCTCAGCCCACATCTAGTCGTGGAAGTGCAGCAGTGGCTTAATCTGATTGGAGAACTGCACCCGACGGGCCACATTGGGCCAAAATTGCATATCCACCTCCTTGTTTCTACACTCATTTTCCATTTCATTAGTTTCACTTACCATATAGAAGCGTTTATCGTTCTACAATGACAGAATTCCGTTCATCTGTTTCTCTACTTACTTTGTTTTGTCGTATGGTGGTGGTGTGTTGTTTTGTTGCTATGCTGGTATGACTGGTTCAGATGCAGCAGTGCTGCTGGAGTTCTTAAACTAACTAAACTAACACTAACACACACCACCGCCACCACATCAGTGTCACTGCAGTGCTCAGAATGAACCAGCACCCAAATAGTACCTGATCTGTGCTGGTCTGGTGGGGGTTCCTGATAATTAGATAACTAGATAATTAGAGTAAAGGGGACTAAACAATTAAGTATCCGCTTCCACTCCTCCATGATGACGTCACGGAGCTGGTGCATGTTAGAGACCTTTAGCTCCTCCACCTTCCGTTTGGGAATGCCCCACAGATGCTCAATAGAGTTTAGGTCTGGAGACAGTACCGTGTGTGATCATCCCGGAGGTGTGTTTGGGGTTGTTATCGTGTTGTAATACCGCACTGCAGTCCAGGTTCCGGAGGGAGGGGGCTCATGCTCTGCTTCAGTATGTCACAGTACACGTTGGCATTCATGGTTCCCTCCCTCAATGAACTGTAACTCCCCACAGCTGGCAGCACTCATGCAGCCCCAAACCATGACACCACCATGCTTGACTGTAGGTAAGACACACTTGGCTTTGTAATCCTCACCTGGTTGATGCCACACACGCTTGACACCATTTGAACCAAATAAGTTTATCCTTGTCTTATCAGACCACAGGACACGGTTCCAGTAATCCATGTCCTTAGTCTGCTTGCCTTCAGCAAACCGTTTGCAGTTTGTGTACTCACTTTTGGGGGATAATGTGAATGGTAAGTGAAAGTTCTAAAATGGACAATAAGTGTAGAAACAAGGAGGTGGCCATATGCCTGATCGGTGTGTGTGTGTGTACATAAATATACATACAACGCATTCTCAATCTAAATGTCTCCATCTTCTGCATGTGGTCCACTCGAACTTTTTCAACAGCACTGCATAAGCAGAACTTTTCTATGTAACCAAACAGTGGTGACCGGAGTTCTATGAGAGGTCACTTGAGAGGACATGTGAGAGCTAATTTCAGTCCTTCAGCACAGACTGAGGATTTGCACAGCATAGTGCGAGGGTAGTAGGCATGAGAAAACAGCTTAATTATTCATACCACTGAAAGCTGTTGCGCCGCAATGATAAAATGGAGCCCGTGCTTATTTTTGCCTACGCATTATTAATGCACTTCACCGCAACCTGTTAATGGCTATGCAATGTCAGAGGCAGTCATCAGCAGCCTGAGCACAGGGCTTGTGATTACATTTCACCCTGATATTCTGTGTTCCACTACAAGCACGGTGTGGGAGTCTAATTGTTTCTTTCCTGTTTGGAAGATTTGCCTCGCTGATTGATTATTTCATTTATTGTCGCTATAAGGAGGCCGATTTATTTTCTTAATCCAGGTGCTGACGTTTTTTCGCTTTCACACCCTAAGTGTCTCGCCTCCATTGGGTGTCACTGTTGTTTCATGCTGCTTGTTTTATTCTCTGTTGCTATGACAAAGACCTTTTTTTTTTTTTCTTTTTTTTTTTTTTTTTCCCCGGCAGACGTTCAAAGGAAGCAGCATGAACAAGCCAAGGCCTCCTCCAGACCTCATCTTCTCTCCGAGTTCACTTCAGCCCGACTTGCTCTGCTCCAAACCATACAAAATGGAAACGTAATCACAGAAGCGCGCTCTCCCTAGCCATGGATGGCGTGGAAATAAAAATAGAAGGGCTCCGTGTTAGACTTTGATGATTATGACATCACTTGAGGCCTCTTGACATGCTGCCAGAGCCTGAACAAAGCTCCGCTCGTACATGGCCTTTCTCAGGCTAATCCGGGTCTAACATTGATGGATGACTTTGATCACTGGATTCAGTCCATGAGCAGCCTGAGGGTAGGGGTTAATCTATTCATTATGATGGCTCAGATTTTCTAAATGACCCCCAGTCTTTCTACCAAGCATCATTAGCAGACGTATTTGTACAGACTATGATCAATATATCGTAATATGAAGCACACTGGCATGGAAGCTCCATATTCAAACAAAGGTAGTACAATGGGTCAGACTTTTAATTGGTTTGTACCTCTGTTACGTCAGTTTCAGAGATGCACTGATTGCAAATTTCTAGGCTGGTTTTGATTTCTGAGGTTTGTTAATACCTGAATGGCCGATTCAGATTTTCTTGTTATAAATGGCAGCTTCCAGAAACTTTTTTTCCCCACTTTTTTTTATGTTAATGACAACTTCTTGCATCTCTACATGTGCAAACATGCATTAAGTTCTAGGACAAATCTCCAAATAAAATTAAGTGCGATACTGCTGCTCTTTATTACAAATACAACAAAATTACCAGGTAGTGTTGTGGCACTCAAGACTGGTCTCAGTCTTGAACTTAAGTTGCTCTGAAGACCAGCCGAGTCCAGTGCGTGTGCCTGAGGTTACATTAATTATGGACAGAACTGTTTTGTCTATTGTTACTGAGTATCATCAATCAATTCAAACAGAATAAATCAGTCCTTGTCTAATTAAAATCTGCACTCAGATGGGCTAACAGGGAAAATCAAGTTACTGCTCTTCTCATTCGGTTTCCAATCAATGAACACATTTTTTATAAATAGCCTGGCATTAAAATGGCAAGTGTGCACTTTCACCAGCTTGCTTTACCATGGCCAGAATATCGGGATTGATACATTAATGAGTAATACACATTTAATAATACTAATTGATAGGATTTGCCTTGTTGCTGTATTCAGTTGATGTTGTGCGGTGGCTTCGTATGCCTTTTTAATAAAAAAAAAAAAAAAAATAATAATAATTTGGTCTATATATAATTGAATGTTATATTTTACAAAGTCTATAATGGAAAAAAATACTATTTAGCCATACTTGTATAATAGTTATTTTATGATTGCACACCTGACACCCCATGGTCCTATTTTTTATTTTATATAAAATAATCCTAACCTTGTCTTGGTCTTATCTCGGTTTTTGCGTCTCCTGGTCTTGGTCTCGACTTTGCACTAGCATTCATCACTTTAACTAGCTAGTACCAGGTCATGCAAATCGAAAAATCAGGGAAGCTTTATATTGTTGTCGCTTACTTTCACCATGCTGGTGTCGCAAACTTTGATGTCTTCACTCACTTGGGAGGAAGCTGCACACTTTAGATCCCTACTATTTCATTAGTATGTGCTATATAGGGAGATACTCTTTACTTTACTAAGTAGGACTAAAAGCACAACTGAAATCTAACACTACCTCTGTACTGGCGAGGGGCTGAGCTCTGTACACACAGGAACTGAATGCTGAATTAAAGGTAGTAAAAGCACTGTGCTGTTTATGTGACTGTGTTTGTGCCACTGTCTAATGCTGTATAATGCAATGTGAGAGTTATCGGTTATATGAGTGATTGGCTGATTCCAGTCAGCCACTGATTGACCGGTTCATATTTTGTTAGTTTGTCAATTTTCTGTCCTGCCCTGCCATTCCAAGTCAAAAAAAGCAAAGGAAAAAAAACTTGAATAGAGAAGTTAGTTAAACATCAGTGTCCAGCCTCACAGTCACTTAAAGCAATAAACGAGGCATAAACTTCATACTAATAACCATGTTATTGGACTAAATGTTTAACAAACTATACATAGTGTTTATATGGCATGTACAAAATGGTGGTGCAACATTTTAAAAACATGCTGTGCACATGGTAATTGACATTGAAGTCACAGAAATAGTTTGTTTATGGATTTAACATGTATGTTTTTGAACATATTACATGTAACGCCCGGCCAAAATGGCGGAGACAGACGCAGCTTGCAATACAAACAGGACTATTCCAAAGTGCAACATGCAAAAACGAGGTCAGACAGTCCAGGATTGGTACACAGCGAGGCAAAACGAGATACAGGAAACGAGACGAGAGACGAGGGCAAGGGACAAAACACGGTCATAAGAGCTAGCGATGACAAACTTGTATCAAGAAAAAGCTTAGAAATGTGGTAGGGACCAAGTGATTTAACTGTGTGTGTGGCGTGAATAAGTAGGGTGAGTGTTGACGAGTCCCAGGTGTGTGCAATGAGAGTGAAATTAGAACTCAGGTGACTGTGCACGAGTGATAGGACTGGATCCCCCTGAGGGCGTACCCGAGGTCGTGGGTAGATAACCACACCCGGTCGCCTGGCTGGTAGCTGGGTTCGGGACTCCGCCGCCGGCCTGCCTGGGCCTGGTACCTGCGGATAGCCCGGGAGATATGTTGATGGACTTGTTCCCTGACGGTCTTGCTTCTCTTGAACCATGTGTCCATGGCCGGGGCGTCCAAGGGTGAGGGATCCCACGGAACGAAAGGAGGCTGGAAGCCGAGGATGCACTGGAACGGCGTGAGACCCGTAGAGGAGTGAAGAAGGGAGTTTTGCGCAATCTTCGTCCAGGGGAAGAAAGCGGACCCAGTCAGGCCGGGTTCTCTGCACAGAACAACCTGAGGAACTTCCCCAGCTCCTGGTTCAACCTCTCACACTGGCCACTGGATTGGGGGTGTTACCCCGAGGTGAGGCTGACCGCGACCCCCAGCTTCTCCAGGAAGGTAGTCCACACAGCAGAGGTGAATTGAGGCCCTGGGTTGAAGTGTATGACCTCCAGGATGCCAAAGGTCATGAAGACCTTGGCAAAAACTGCTTCTGCTGTCTCGAAGGCTGTGGAGAGCTTGGGAAACGGAATTAACTTTACCGTCCTGGAGAAGCGATCGAGGATGGTGAGTATCGTGGATTGACCCTGGGACAGGTGATCCACGGCCAGGTGAGACCAGGGGTGTTGGGGAATCGGCAGAGGGGCTAGGCAACCAGACAGCAGAGTGCGAGGTGTCTTGCTTTGGTGGGGCAGGTGGGGCAGGAGCCGACGAAGGCATGGACATCCCAGAACAAATAGCGGGATGTGAGAAGCTGGAGTGTGCGGGTTTGCCCTGGATGTCCAATGTAGGGGGAGACATGAGCCCATGTGAGAAGCCGATCCGGAAACTCCGGAGGGACGTATTTCCTGTTAAGGGGACACCCCGGCGGCGCCCTGGTCTGGGCGAGCGCTTTATCCAGTTCTCTCTCTAAGTCCCAATAGATAACCCAGAGGAAGCATGAGGCTGGGAGAATGGGTTACAGGGGTTCTGTGCTTTGCTTTCGGAGCCAGACTCTAGACACCGAGACAGGGTGTCCGCCTTGCCGTTCTTCGTCCCTGAGTGGTAGACAATGATGAGGTTGAATCGGGTGAAGAACAACAGCCAACGGGCCAGGCGAGGGTTGAGCCATTTTGCTTTTGGGGGGGGGTTTGCGATGGCGCTGAAAGAGAATAGCTCCAACTCCCACCGACGAAGCATCCACCTCGACCACGTAGGGGCGGCTAGGGTCTTGGTGTCCCAAAACCGGGGCTTGTGAGAAGGCTCTCTTAAGGCTGTTGAATTCTTCTTCAGCCACTGGGGACCAGCGAAGGCTATGGGGCTTTCCTCGGAGCAAGGAGGTGAGAAGCGTGACGACCCGGCTGAAGCATCGGTAGAAGTTGGCGAGGAAGCGCTGGAGGTCCTTCACTGACTGTGGCTTCGGCCAGCATAGGACAGCCTCCACCTTGGCCTCATCCATGGCCACACCCAGCGGGGAGATGACATACCCCAGGTAGCTGACTGCCTGGGTGTGGAACTCACACTTGACCGCCTTCACCCGGAGCTGGTTCTCTTGGAAGCGCTGGAGGACCTGTCATACCTGGGAGACGTGCATGTGTAGTTCCGTTGAGAAAACCAGGATGTCATCCAGGTAAAGCACTGCAAAACGGCCCAACATGTCTCGCAGCACATCATTTTTAAAGGCTTGGAAGACAGACAGGGCATTGGCCAGGCCGAAGGGCTTCACCAGTTACTCGTAGTGGCCTGTGCTGGTGGTAAAGGCCGTCTTCCACTCATCCCGCTCTCGGATATGCACCAGGTTGTATGCATTGCCGAGATCTAACTTTGTGTACCACCTCGCGGAGTGGAGCTATTCCAGGGCAGATGGTACTGGGGGAGAGGGTACCAGCACCTCTTGGTGATCCGCTTTAGCCCACGGTAGTAGATGCAAGGACGCAGGGAGCCGTCAGACTTGGGGACGAAGAAGAACCCAGCCGAGAGACGAGACGGTGAGGGACAAATCAGTTGGAGATGGGGGTAGAGCAGGGCCTTGGGGAACGGTGCTTCCTCGAGTAGATCGATGGCACAGTTGAAGGGCCAGTGTGGAGGTAAGTGAAATAAAAATAAATTAAATAATTATATATATATATAAAATTAGTTTTTTTTTCATAAACGTACATAATTGATTATATTTACTTTTAAAATTCGAAATAATCACATTTAAAATTTTCTATATAAATATGTTTATTGTAAATAAACATATAGGTCTAATATAATGACCTATCATCACAATTTTCAATTAAACACTTTAATCTAATCACTTACAATATATATATATATATATATAGGGGGGCTATAAATAAAAATAAATAATTATATTGCATTTTTATGTCTTTTTATATTTGTCGGTATTCTAGCTTGAATGTTTTGTATAGTAATATTATTGTTTTTAACACTCTTTGTACTTCAATTAATTAATAAAAGGGGCATTTTATCAATTTATTTTTGCTCTAAATAAGAAAGTAGGAAATAGTAAACAAAAGGTCCTTCAAACCACATAAAAAAAATAAGCCCTTTAATGTTCTATTATTAATGCACTAACTATAACCCAGTTTATTTACAACAGAAAAACATTGTCATTACAATATATTAAACAGATGGTGTGTGTATGAACTGGACAGATCTTGCCAAGTGACTCTCTTAGACCCAATAAATGCAATATTCTGTAAATTGAGTCATTAAAGTATCAGCCTGAAGGTTTACAGATGCAAGGAGAAAAGCAAAGCCTTAAAAATATTCAAGCATACCTAAAGTCATTAATGACGCGGGCTGTGTGCGGTGCATTTGTTTAGTCCATTAGCTTGCGCTCATCTATTGATTGTGCACGCATATCCTTGGGGTGGAAAGAAAACGCTTCACTATGCTAAAGTCCTTATTTCCTAGCGTCTTTTTCCATTACAATTCACCTTCTCCAAGCCTATTGGCAGGGATATTTCGGAATAAATTGAGGGTGAAGATTAAAAGGAATTAATGTGTACTTAACTATGAGCAGAATGCTCTTCCATGTGGAGAGAGACAGGCTCTGTGACAAGGACAGGGCTTGTACGGTGATTTGTACATTAAAGGTTGACTTAGCAAAGTCAATAATTGCTCTCTACTCCAGAGACTCTTCTGTCTCCAAGCAATCTACTGCCTTTGTTTGATAGGAAAGACCAGAAGACAATTTCCAAAACAAATAGTCTCCCAGAGGCCCTTGCTTGACCACCATCAAGTTTCAGATTGTCGAGCCTTAGTTGGATTGATGCTCTGTTTTCTATTCACAACTCATCTTAAATCGACTGGAGAACGTGAGCAGGTTATGGCTGAAAATCCATGTAATAGATTTAGTTGTGTGTCCTAGTGCTACTGATCAGTTATGGGCTAGTGAAGCAGCCTTCTCTTAGATGGTGTCTATGAATATAATAATTAAAGTTATACAAAATACCCGTTCAATAAATGTTCCATGATTATTAATAGATCAGACACCCTGTTTGCAGTACAGTGGTACTTCAGTTCTCGTCGTCAGTTTGTCCCAGAAGGTTTGTGTACTGAGCAGATTATTTAGAGGAGGCGGGTCCCACCAGAGTGCAGGAACTCCCTCCATCAGCTGGACAGTAGGAGACGATGTGCCTTCAAGGACCTCCCTCTAATGACTCATCACATAATCAATTTTGTTTTATAATTT
>JAUZST010011846.1:0-11717 GCA_034779995.1 Parotocinclus haroldoi
CTTAACTATTGTAAGTCGCTTTGGATAAAAGCGTCTGCCAAATGCAATGTAATGTAATGTAATGTAATGTAATGTAACAATTATAAAGCATGGACAACTGTATTGTATAAGAAAGCTAGACGAGCTTAGAAAATCACCTGACCTGGTCTTTTATACTAGCGGAGTGAGCTGGAATGCATTCATTGAAAGAAAGGACGGTAGATTCTCTTCTTTACCCATAATAAATGTGTGCATCCACATGACCATTATTTTCTATTTTCAATCATCTCAGAACTCTGCTACTCATTGCTTTTCCAGTCTACAATGAGAAATCCATCACCTAATCCAATATGCTCCTGCACGGCCACTTCCCCATTGGCCCAGCGATCACATTGTGTTCTCCATCATCCTGAGTTGCACCTTCCTGATGAAATCATTAACATCACTACTCAAAGTCAAAATCAGTTTTTTTTTACTATAGGCTATCTCCACCACTTTATTTAAATATAGAGTACCTAATCTCTCCGTATTGATTATGAAGATCAACCCATCATTCGTGAAGTACTTTGTGCTGTCACCTCACGCCTCAACAGCACTGCCTTGCACCCCTGGGAGGTGCTGGGGGGACAAACAACAAACAGCACAGCATTTCTGCAGAGTTAGTTCTTGCAAAAGAGTGTAAATTGTTTTTTTACAAACAAAAGTGAACGACAATGATACTCAAGTGGCAAGTGAAATGAATGAGTGGGTATCAGTGACAATGACAATGCAGCAAATTTATCCTCTGAGCTATATTTGAAACCAGAATGAGACCTTTGGACCACTTGGCTGTGACATGTATGTGTAATTTTCACTCTTCTACCCTTCACCCCTGCTGTATGTCATCATGAGCTTGCATTTAGTAAAATGAAGCTTTTAAAATCTATTTCTATTAACTTTTGGACACTCGTAATCCTGTGATTCCTAATACTGTGATGAACCTTCAAAGATCTTCTGTCAGGTTTCACAGATTCTTTATTTGTGTTTTAATATGGATGAATGTGTAATATTCCAGTAATTTGGAAATTGTGTTATAGCTGTATATATTTTGAGGTTTGTGTGGGTGGTTACATTTTTTTTATTGCTTTGATTTTCTTTTACATCTTCTTTTTCGATAAGACGTAAAAGTTGGATGGTGTGTTCTTATAAAACTCCACTCAGAAACATGGTACAACGGCATGATGAAGTTGCCTTATTGGCTTTTACCGAGCTCCGAGTGAAAATGGTGCTTTTGATCAAAGTTTTTTGCACCTTGTGCGGGTATTTTTTATGCTTCGTACAGGAGAGAGAGAGAGAGAGAGAGAGAGAGAGAGAGAGAGAGAGAGAATAGAGAGAGAAAGAGAGAGAGAGAGAGAGAGAAGTGAGAGAGAAAGACAGAGAGAGAGAGACAGAGAGAGAGAGAGACAGAGAGAGAGAGAGAGAGAGAGAGAGAAGAGAGAGAGAAAGAGAGAGAGAGAGAGAGAGAGAGAGAGAGAGAGAGAGAGAGAGAGAGTAAAAGGTGGCAACTGTTTGTGTGTGCACTAACCATGTCTTATGTCTTGTTCAGGTATGTTTACTGTGAAATGGACGGATTTAATCAGTTCCGTTTAGAGTATTATTCATTTCTGCTCGCTCATATTAATATGTAGCTGACTTTTCCTCGTGCTGCGCAGTTATTTGGTTTGACTGGTTGTGTAAAACAACCATTTTGTCAGCTGTAAATTGCATTGACGTTTATGCATAAACACTTTAATTTGTACATGATTTTACGCGACCTATTTACAGTGTAATTTATTTATTATTTACATCATATACAATGGGTTCTGTTTATATTATTTACTTTTCTGTCTATTTGTTCAGTGAGTATTTTACATTTTCATATATGTAAAAAAAGAAGAAAAACAAGCAATTGACAGTCACATGGTGATTGCAGAAGGGGAGAGAGAGAGAGAGAGAGAGAGAGAGAGAGAGAGAGAGAGAGAGAGAGAGAATAAACTACGCAGACCTCCATCTTTCTGTGTTTCTGCGGCTTGCTATCCATGTCGTGTGCTGACTCCTCGTCCTGTTGACATCTGCTAGACATGGGTTTGAGGGTTTTTAAAGCTTGTTTCATGCTAAGTTGGGTCTGCTTGTCTATTATTTACTAGTGACTTTTTGGCAAGTTTAGTGCTATAAACATAACTAAATAACAATGAATTAGATTGTGCAGATAGTTGGATTTGATTGTCATATCACCTTTGAGAAATCTTGAATATTTATTTATAGAGACAGACAGACAGACAGACAGACATCAGAATAGTTAGGTGATTATATGAAATCCGTTTCCAAGCAATAGAAACATCAACTTTAGTTAACTGAAATGACCGACAAGCAGCATGATTGGGGTATAGAACAAACGTTTTTTACAGTCAGACCTAAAGCGACTTGAACACTAGTAAACAGTTTAACGAGCTATAGTCGCCATGATGTTAGTAAGATACAAACTGCTACTAATTCACCTGTACAAACTGTACAAAATTTATATAAAAAATGCAAGAAACCTAATGGGGTTGATAGTCTAATCTTGGCACAGATGTCCAGAAAGGAATCACAAATAAGGTCATTGGTTATAAGAGCTTTGCTGCTTAGAGGAAAAGTTAAACAATCCTACTTTAATTTTACTTTTTGAAAGCGTAGAAACGACTACAGAGCAAAGCTTTATCATCACCAGCTGGGCAATAGGATTTGCCAGCACTCAGGTGGAAAAGTCAAGAGGAATAAGAATGGAGTTTCAGGCACATGTGTGATATTATGGTGACCAGGACTAATAATGAAATAACTCCAAGTGGAGCAGTGCAGTCTTGAATTCAATTCATTTTCATATCGTGTGGATGCCAAAACTCAGTGCGAATACGTTTAGGGAATAGCCTGGAAGCAATCAACAACTGATTACGCTAAAGTCATATGGCTGAGATACTTTTATTGTGGAGTGTCCAGCAAATCAAAAGAGGAAGCTAGAGTGAAAGTGAAAGACACAACAAAATACAGTCGAATCTGTTTAATGGGAACAGCCGCTTATTCGGACAACAGTAGTTCTTGTTTGTACGTTCGCTACACGTGTAAATCGCACAATAAAAGTTTAAAAACATTTAATATCTTACATCAATTATAGCACGTCCCGTCTTGTAACATAGGGCATGTTCGATTCATCGGACCAGCCGGTTATTAGGACCAAAAAGATCCCGTCCCGATGTGGCCCCGTTAACCGGAATCGACTGTGTATACAAAATAAACCGATTTAACTCCATTAAATTTTGTTATAAAAGATGTTCTTTCAAAATGAATGTATCATTCACCTGAACAGCAAGAGGTAAAGGAAATAACCTAGGACATAATCTACCATCAAATGCTCCCCTGCTTTCAGCAGTGGTCATGAATTTAAAAAAGTAGCACTCCACAGAGATGTAAAATTGCCCTCTTAAGATTACAGCGGCGATTTTTACAATTTATTTTCTCCCTTCTCTCTGTCTGATGAGCAGCAGGATAAAACCTCACAAAACCAGGTATCAGCTGACAGTGCAGAGCCTGAACACAAACGGAGGGACAAGGCTGTGCTCCGTCCTTGTTTATAACATGCCCTTGCTCTATCCATTTAGCATTTCTCCTAGGGGGGACTATAGATGACCCCTTGATGGCCCAGGGGTAGAAAGTCTACTGGCTCCACACTTCAGGAATTAGCCTAGAAAGTATAGGTGTCATAACCAAGGCCCCACCACCCATGACTCCAACCACATTATTTCCACATCCCGCAAACTGTCACTGTTCCAGGACTTACCGATTATGTTGTGTAGATTTGTTTTACTATCTGCTAGATTTTGCGTCCCTTTTATCGTGGTTTCATTGCGATTCTTAGCGGGTTCCCAGACTTTGGCTCCTGATCAGACTATGCACTTCCCCTGGATACATACCCAGCTCTTATAATGCTCAACGACTCTGTTCTGGTGTTGTTCCGGTTTTGAACATCCTTTTGTACTTTTTATTTTTCTGAACGGCGTTCACCTCTCAGTTTCTGCCAACCATGGCTGCCTCATAGTGAAGGAAATTAGGGCATTCCAGTCTGAAAAGCCTGGCTTCTCTCTCGCTGAGAAACACCATGGCTTTTTAAAAACCATGCCAGCTGGTTGGTTGATTAAGTTTAATGCCACTTCAGCACATTTTATAGCAGAAATGCTAATGTTTTCCCAATGTGGGTTTTTCTGTTGTCACATCCTTAAATATGGACGTCTCAGTTTTGCAACAGTTAGGAATTTTAGGGTTTTGCTTACTTTATCGTGATGAAATATTTTGGTTAGTTACTTGGCACGTTGCACCAAAGTTCAAGATTCTTGAAGTTCTGACGTTACCAGTCAGGTTCCTGCATATTGAATGGTCAAGTTTGACAATCTCAGAAGACCTTGTTTACGCTTAATTGTTTAGAGCCTTCAATATTATGCCAAGTGCCAGTGCATCTAAACTCCAGGCCTGGTAATCTACTGTGGACCACACCACTCACTGTGTGTACTTTCCTAATCAGCCATTCCCATTGCCCCACCCCCCTTTCCCACTGCTCATTAGCGTAATAGTCTTTTTTGCAGAAGAACAAACTGTCTTAATGATTTTTTCAAAGTCACAGCAAAGATCAGAGCGCCATTCTAGTGCTGCTCTGATAACTTTTGAGGCCAGGGTGTTGAGCTGGGATTATCCGCACAGGGTTCTCAGGGCTGTCATTGTCGGCAGCGTTTGTTCATTACAAATCTGTTGGAAGGTATTTAAATATTCTGTCTCTCTCTTCGTCTTTAAATGAGCGTGTTCTGGCACTTGCCATGCTCTATGCTGTTGACTGGAGCTCTTGCACGGTACATACAATATGGCTCAGCGCCACAGCTTATTTAATGGTGTACCCATCCCAAAGGTTAGTTACGAGATGAGTGAAAAAGACAGGGGTGCCAAGCTAACAACTAGACATGTTGTTAACAAAGAAGCTAACTAACAATGCTAATACCTACGGACAAACTAATGCTACGTGACAATGTGCCATCACAGATGACCATAGCTAAACCAAACAGACAACGCTAACAAGATCACAGAGTGGTAAAAGAAACATCCATCCAAGTCAGACAGACGCTATGCTAAGGCTAACAGCACATGGTAATGTAGCTACCAGCTAACAGAAACACAAAACAATACTAGAAACGGTAACAAAAGAACACAATCCAGACTTGTAGCATGAAGATACACAGGAGAGTGGAAACATGGGTTGTGTGAGTGTACAGGAAGTGCACAAGAAATGGAGGCTGTGAAGGAGGGGCAACACACGATGCAATGGAACAGCCTGCTGTGGATGAGAAAAGGATCAAGAGAGCGTCATGTAGGATGATGTGGCTTACCATGACACACCATCGTCAATCACACACTCTTACTTATCGATTTGCTAAACAGGATCCAGGGGCGTCGGTTTGGGTAGTTTTTTGGGAAGGCAAAACACCCTACCAATATTTAGCACTTTATATTTATACAACAAAAAATATACATTTATTTGCATGTTTTTGTGACAGCATTCTGTATTCCAGAGCTAGGGTGACAGGGATATCCATGCTGCAATTTCATTTGCAGAAAGATCTGCTCTGGTCTGGTCTGGTCTGCAGGCTCACATTTTCCTCACATGTGGTGTGTTCCAGTTCAGATACTGCATCCTTCGAAGCACTCACCTTCATGAGACATGTCCTTGAAAGCATGCAGCCCATGAATTGGAACACACTTATGGACATACACAGATCTAGTGGTGGCAAGCAAAAGAAACGGTGAAGAAAGCAGAGACCCGTTTGTTGTGCTGATGTCCTCAGAAAAGGGTAAAGCTTAATATTACTGATTTATTGGCCTTCAAACTCATATTGTCAGATTTTCTGCTTTGCAGGCAGCCTCGACAATGTCTAGAAAAAAATTTAAAAAAAGATATACAGAGCTATTTTGAAATCCAGATAGTAAGTAGTGTCCAGAAAAGGTTGACATCATTATATTGTCAGAAGCAGGTTGAGAGAGAAGGAGCTGCAGGTCTTCAGGCTAGGTCTGAAGGTTAAGGCATTTAGAAGGAACAAACGATCAGCAGTGAAACTATGGGAACTTTAGACAATTAGACCTGTTTTTGGTTGTGATGTATTTTGAATAGGCTAGCAAAAATAGCAGATTATTCTCTTAATATTTCCAATTGACCTGAAATAAATATAAGTGTAATACATAGGGATATGTATCCCAAGGTAAGTCTGCAATTTATTCAGTAATGTTTTTTTATGTTGGATGTTCAGAAATCCAGTAAAGATACTACACTGCTCTCAAAACTTTTTAAAATATCCCCTCATTTTTGTCTGCAGCGTATATGGCATGTAGGAAGAGAAGCGGCTGGAAGAGCTCCAGATGATGGGAGCTGGATTATAAGCAAATTATTTTAGTTGACCTATTTCATGTGAAGTGTTTACTCTTTATAAAATCATGCTAGTTGAAATACAGACCAGGTTACGTTTTGTTTGCCCTATAGGAGACAGTCAGTGTGAGCAACAGCGAACCTCAAGCAAGTCAAGCAAATGTCCTGGACATGGGGAGTAAAATATCCCAACCTGATTCAAAATGTATTTACTCCAAACAAGAGGCTACGATTTCAGGCAAAGTGGTATAATCGCTATCCATGGCTGCATTATAGTCCCACGCTACAAAAAAGGGTTTTTTTTGTTGTCAAGGCAGTCTCAATAAAAAATAAAACTCTGGAAAAAAGAGTGACTGCAGAAAAATGCGAACGATGGCTTTAATCGCCTGTCAATGCGCTGGAGCAAATTTAAAGGCCGTGGCCAAAACACAGGAGGAGGCAAGGCACATTTACATTTACATTTACATTGACAGTATTTAGCAGGTGTTCTTATCCAGAGCGACTTACAAAAGTGCTTTAAGGCATCAGTAACATCATCCATTCTTAATAATAAGGAATCTAAACAAGAATACACCTCTGAAACTGTAAAAGTGTTTTTTTTTTAGAGATAGAAGGACAAGGGTGGGGGTTTTAGTTGAGGTAGGTGCGGAATAAATGGGTCTTTGAAGACGGCGTTAGAAGGTAGCCAGAGACTCAGCTGTTCGAACATTGAGGAGAAGTTCATTCCACTGCTTAGGAGCCAAAACAGAAAAGAGTCTAGATGAAGGCCTTCCTCGTCCCCTCAGAGACAGGGGGACCAGTCAAGCAGTGCTAGAGGACCGGAGTGAGCGAGGTGAGGCACCATTTTACAGAAATAATGGAATGTGTGAGGTATCTTTCAAGGCAGGTATTTGCTTTTCGAGGACATTATGTGAATCAAGGGAACTTGTATCATCTTCTTAAATTTAGGGATGATCTGCTTTTGACCTCTTGACTTATGTGTTGCCAAGTTTATGTCAGTCCACCGTGCCTAAATGAATACTTGACCTTGTTTTGGCAACACGACTGTGAGAGAAATTGCTTCAACAATGAGGTCCCTCCCAGTAGTTCAATTGGCCCAGCAGTAGGCTCCAATGGTCTTCGAGAACACTTTCAGAAGAGCAAGACTGTTCTTGGACTGCTTCTTGCCACATAGGTGCTCGGAGAGCTATCGTGTTTTAGCAGATCCCTGTAAAAAAAAACGCTCCAGAAAGTTGAAGGTATTTCTGTTGCCTATGTTTGATCAACTCTTCGAGAGAAAAGAAGTGAGGAAACGTTAACAGGGTTGTTTGAGAAGGCGGCGTTAATGGCTGGTTCTTTGCAAATTAAACCTATTGAAATCCTTCACAAAAGAAAACACCCCAAACGATTTATTGGTGAGGCCAAAGACCCCAGAGGAATACTACAGAATTACATTTCTCAAAGTGTTGGACACTTTGGAACAGATTAAGGCTCGATTCAACCAATCAGAGTTGAGAATGTGCTCCTCACAGATCCTTACAGATGTTATTAAAGAGTATCCAGAGATAGATTTTTTTAGATTAGAATTTGAGGGTTCAGCTTCCAATGTTTTGCTCAAAGCATACATCCACATCAACTGGAGGAGTTGCAGAGAGGTGCCTAGTGAACCGAGAGGCTTGTTGGGTGAGGGTAAGAAGTTGTTAGGCTGTTGTTGGTTGCCCCTGTGGCCTCAGCTGGTGCTGAGCAAAGCGTTGGTGCACTGAAAAGGCAAAAAAACCTAAGATCTGCCACGACTTAATAGATCTTCAAGTTCTGTTCCAACAGTATATGTCTCTGAATGACAGATGAAGGCATCTGTTAGGAATGTTTAAATAAATAAAGGCTTTGGAAACTCAGATAGCATTTACTTACTCCTTACTGTGTAAATATGAAGAATAGATTGTTAAACCTGGATGCAAAAACTATTGCTTTTTCTTTGTGAGCTCCAAAAGTATTTTTTTTTTTGTTTTTCCTCTATTTCCAGCATTTAGCAGACGCTCTTATCCAGAGCGACTTACAATTAATACAGTCTTACATTTTTTTAACCAACTGTGGGTTAAGGGTCTTGCTGAAGGACCCAACTGTGGCAGATTGGCAGAGGTGGGATTTGAACCCTGGACCTTCTGGTCCAGAGTCCAGTACCTTAACCAGCAGGCTCCCAGAGTCCCACTGTTGTTCTTAAATGTCCAAGACCCCTTTTAGGTTAATTGGTTGATAAAAATGAAAATGAAGCTGCTAAATGCTTGAATGCAATCATGTATAGAATAGATGATCCATTTCAGATGCAATAATTTAACAGCGCAACATGTCAGTATTTTAAAAATTACCAGCTGTACCTGAAAATGACCTACCCCTAATATTTCTCATTACGAAATGCTAAATAAAGCATGAACGATGTCATTATATCGTTATTACATCAGGGCTCACAAGTTGTACGTGGGTGACAATCAAACAAAAAACAAAATCAAACAAAAAAACAATCAAAATGACGCAATCGCCACGCAACTCTAACAAGACCCTCCTAATTTTGTTCCGGCATTGTCTACGACAGTGATATAGCTTGAAAATCGTTTGGCGTATGGCTGGCATAATTCCGGCGGGACACTGTCTAATGAGTCTTAGGTGCCAATGTCAGAACAGAGAGGAACATATCTGTGCAGCACTAGCCCAGCTTAATACATCTCATTGAGGCACTGCAATCCAGACAGCCATTTATTCTGGGAATATTGTTTTGTCTAAGAAAAGAAAGTCTGGGATACTGGGACACAGGGGGGAGATAAACACAGCGACAGGTAGAGACAAAGAGGGCAATAGAAGTGTGGCAAGACAACAGACAGGACAAACAGCATGCTGCATTAATTGCATTATTATGCTGATAGTGCCGAACAAATCATAGCAAATTGACAAGAGTAATGTTTGAAAATCCCGACTGGCTTTAAACGAAAGAGAGAAAAGAGGAAAAAAGCGGGAGAAAGACACAAACAGATTGTTGTTAGTTGGTTGTTAGTGCTCTGGACTGCTCTATGGTTGGTTGCTGGGTCACATCCAAGCTCCACCAAATAACTGACAGACTTCAATTAAACTCAACTTAATTGCTTCAGTGGGTGGAGTGACAGACAGACATACAGCAGAAACTGGATAAAAATCAACTCAGTCATAAGTCTGAATTTTGCCATGGCCACAATGGCAGACGTGGCTGTGCAACAGACATTTGGAATTTTTACCTATACCCTTCTTTAACTGTTGATTTTTTTATCAGCCCATCTCCAGCCGCGGAGTTTGAGTGACACTCCTAGGATTTATGCTGACATTTTTCGGTTTGTTTAAATAAATGATGGCATCTGCATGAAGTTGTAAATTCTAAGCTTACACCAGCCTGCAGCCTTCATTAGCCCTCTGTCAGTCATCTTCTCGTCTGTCAGTCCACACTCCACCTCTGCTGAGAGACATGAGCAGAGACCAGCATCGTGCTCATTCATATCAAATACTGGTCAGATGTTTACTTATTCATTTTCTTATCTGCTTGTAGCTCGTCGGGGTCGTGGGAAAGCCGCTACCTGGCCAGCGGCCAGGACCCAGGCTATTTCATTGCTTCCCTATGAGTACTCTCAAGATTAACAAAAGGTCCGTCTCCTATTCCTGAACGAAGTACGAGGTTTGCGCTATATTGCCACTGTAAATCAGCAAGATATGCCAGAGCTAAACCATATGGAGCGTTCTAATTCATTAGCTGGAGTTCATGGAAAATTCAATACCTAAAAAGCAGAGTAAATTCACTTGTTTCCCCTTGTTAACATTTACATTATTTAGCAGATGCTCTTATCCAGAGCGACTTACAATTAACACAGTCTTACATTTTTAAGCAATTGTGATTTAAGAGTCTTGCTCAAGGACTGGGGCAGCTTGCCAGAGGTCGGATTTGAACCCTGGACCTTCTGGGCCAGAGTCCAGTACCTTAACCGCTAGGCTACCACAGGCCCTCAGAATTCTGAACTTACTGACGTCTGTGTGTGTAACTGCTTTTAGGACACCACTTTTCGGGGATAATCAAGGAAAGGGTCAAATGTATTGTGACTGTACCTTTGGAAAAGGACTGCGTGAGAAGGTATGGCTGGAACAGTTGTTCTTCTAGAAGGTCCTGAAAATCCTTAGCACATTTCCTTGGGTGGCCTTTGTCTACTGCATTATATTCAATAGGTTTATATCCACTGCTTATTGTGCTGCATTCTCCGTAACATTCTGTTCTCTTTTGAATGTTTATACTATAATTTATCGTATTATCTGTTTTACTATGTTGCATTTGTTATATAATATCTTTGTATTATTTTCTTTAGTTATTATACTTAGCGTCTGTATTTGCACTATTCTTATACATTTGTTCTGTATTTCTCACCTATAGCATCAAGGCAGCTGCTTTGAGACAATACGCTTGTATAAAAGCAACCAAGAAAAGAAAAACCACTACATAAATAAATTTGACTTTGACAAAGATTACCTAGCACCTTGTTCCAATGTAATCGCTCCTCTATCCGCATCACATTTCCGTGATTCGATTCTATCAAAATACCCAGGAATCATTCATGTTAACGCTTTGTTAATATAATGTGTGCACACCACACCAGACTCAAATCTGCTCTCTATTTTAAAGTCATTAGAGCCCTTTATACTATTACAGAGATAACCCCTTCAACAGATCGTCGCATCGGGCCTGATTTTCCCTTTTTATAAACACCCGACTTACTCGCATTTTAACTCAGCCTTAGTGTGCCCATGGGTGCAGAACATCTGAGTGTTTCTGCTTTGATCTTAACAAGCATGAGAGAGGGTGGCACAGCCTTTGTTCTGCACTCCGGCCATGTAGCTGAAGGCACACGTCTACATATTCACATGGCTGATGGCAAATATACGCCGACTAATAAGATTAGTTGGTGTGATAAATGAATATATGAATATTTTTGTGACTAGATTTGCTGTAAACTCTCACGGTCAACTGGTGCTCCGTTTACAGCAGCTAGCAAAACATTAGTTCAAATTAGAATACTGTAAAGCCTGCAAGTCGTGCAAGAATCACACGTTATGTGATATTTAGCATCTGTTTCTTGGAACTGATAGTGTGTTTAGAAGTAATGCCCTCTGAAGCTTAAATCTATACAGGTACGATGGAGGCACAGCCATTAAAAACTGAACTTGTTGTAAACTAAGGAGTTACTATATATATATATATATCTATATATATATATATATATATATATATACTCTATATTTC
>JAUZST010011847.1:0-11717 GCA_034779995.1 Parotocinclus haroldoi
CTTCCATACTATACAGTACGCAAAAGCAGTAGGCGAGAGCATGTAGTGTGTCCGAATACAAAGTATGCGATTTCAGACGCAGCCCTAATGTCAGCCTTTAGTGTGCACCACACACCTGTTGTACATGAAGTGTGTCTGGCTGCACTGTACTGTATGTGCATCAACTATATAAGATAGCAATGCACCAAGCCATACTCTTATGATTACCACAGGTTATGCACAAATGTAAACTGTTCATGCACTTACTGTAAACTCTATATTCAGCATAATTAGCAAGCAACCATAGCAATGGCCTTTTGGTACTGAATATTTATTTCTGTTAATATTACACCATCTTTAGGATTTTTAAATTAAAGTAGTCGACCAAAATGCTTTATTCAAAAGTCAAATTAATTGTATTTATAGGATTTATTTATAGCATACAATTTAAGGATTAAGGGTCCTTGTCAAGGACCCAACAGCAGCAGCTTAGCATTAGACACTTGTCATATACTCCAGCAAGATTTGTTTCTGACTTGAACTTTGTGAAGCATAACCATGAACGTGTTAGGGTTCACTCTGGGGCCACTTTACCATATTCCTTGCTTCGGTATTTTGCCTTAATGCATTTGTTTATGTTCTTTCAAGTGCGGCACGCGTGCGCGTGCGTGTTGTGCTTTATTTTTTCATATTCTCATCCTGGGTTTGTTTTCTCTCTAGCTTCTGGATCACCCCTCCCACTCCTCTGCCTGCTGTCTGGTTATGCCATCACTCACACGAAGCAACCAACATGCCGCCATCTTGCACCTTGGGTGCCTACTCACTTTGGGGTTGTATGGGTCATAGGGATCCCATAACAGAAAGATAAACAGACAAGTTTTGTTCTACGTGATGCAGTCTAAATTAAGTCCATTTTGACACACCAGTTAAGGTCCTGGACTACCGACCTAAAGTTCCAGGGTTCAAGTACCATCACTGTCAAACTCCCACTATAAGGTCCTTAAATAGGAAACTTAACGATCACTTGAAATTGTACCATGTAAGACTACATCAGTTGTAAGACACATTGTCTTTTAAACCACTACATGTACATTACATGCTTATAGACTTCCTTTTCTGTATTACATTCTCAATCCCTGGTCCTTATCCATACATTGTTTTTCCTTTATGCTGATAGGTTGTGGGAGAATTGTGTTAGCCAATAGAAGACATAGCTGCTTCTCTGAGATGTTACTATGCAGCTCAAAATTTTGAAGCTCAAAATTAGTAAAACAATACAGTCCTATTTGCTTTAAACAGAGATTGATTTCAGAATACTTCTAGTGTCTGTAGTCATTTATGTTGATTTTTCTTTCCTGTGGCTGGTAAAAGAGCACCAGGAATATAAAGCTGAATTCACAGTGTCACAAACTTAATTGTATTTATTAAAGTTAGTCAGATTTTAAACATACATATTAAAAGTAAAAAAATCAGTGAAACAATGTCCTTTAAAAAATCATGATTTATCAATGGCATTTAGGTCAAATCAAATCATAGCACAAAGCTGATCTGCATAAGCATTTACATAAATGTCCACTATTTCCCAAGCTCTTGTCTCACATGCTGAGTCTTCCTGCCCAGTGGACCACACCCACTCACTCGCACGATCGGCCTCACCGTCATACTAATTACACACACCTCTATTTAAGCCCTCTCTCACCTCACTTCTGCGCCTACTCGGTTTTTGCCAGTTGTGACGCGCTTCAGTTTATGTATCTCATTTGCCTCTTACCGTGTATCAACCTCTCTTCCGTTCTCCAATTTCGTCTCTCAATTCTCTCCAGCGTTAGACTTTTGGCAAGGTTACCGTTTCGATTATTGGACTGTGTTTAATAAAGATCTGTCATCGCTAGCTGCGTTTGGCCGATTCTCTCTGTAGCGTTACAGCTCTAAACTACCACTGTCACAATAATTGTATTTTTCAATGGAGTGCAATGGGCAAAACAAAATTCTGCAAATTAAACTTTTTTTTTCCACATTTCAAAAATGCAAACACTTTTTAAACACATAAATGTTCACTTGATGATCATGTTTTCATTCAATGGTGTAGGCAGCAGTGGTGAGTTGAGAGGAGGTTCCCACCTTGTTGTATCAAATGTGGTATCTTGATGTGATGTCTGTGAGTAGGCTACAGCGTTCTCTCTTAATGGGGACAATGAGCTATAGGTGTGTCTATGAGCAGGAAAACTGAAAATTATTTACCATTTATTTATAAAATTATTTACTATTTACTATTATTTATTATTATTTGTTTTACAGTTGAGCAGTAGTTTCGCTTCTGTGTGCAGGCGTTACTTGGAAAAGAGTTTTAAACCTTGTCTACAGTGTTCTAATTCTCAACTGTTGTCTGAATATAAATTCTGGTATATCACATTACTGTTGTTAATACCATGTGTTGCTCCAGATGTTGTAGCTGGGGCTCCGTGGGAGTTTCTTTTGGAAGTAGCTGAATTGATTCCTTTCATAAAGCCCGTTATATGTGTAGTAGATGAGCGTATGATCCAATGGTCCCAGGTGGTGTTGGGCTGGGACCTCTATTATAACCACTTCCTATATCATATGAAGGCATTCCCTGCCCTAAGAGAAGAAGAACAATTATCTTTATTCAACAAACAAATACTAAAGGTTGTGAGCCTGGAGCATCGATTGTGGTTAATCCAGGAATAACGTGAAGCAAAAAGTAGCTAAATGTTTTACTCTATCCCTTGAAAGAGGAGGTGCTAGTGCAGGAAGTTATGCAATGCGCTATTTAGGGAGACTACCTAAAGTACACAACCTAAAAAAAAAAAAACAGCCTAAAGTATGTAGAGTAACAGATGTACTACCCGACTCTCATTGTAGAACTACAAAGTGCATCTATATTGTAAGATTAACTGATAATATGAATAATTATTTCAAAAACAAAGTGTACACACACACAGAGAGTGAGATGAATAAATCGGCCTCTTTATTATATGTATATGCAGTCTCAAATCAGAAATATGTTGGGTCAGTATAAAAATGCATATAAAAACAAACAAATAAAAACAATCCCACGGGTCCCATAACAATTTCTGCATTTGAGACTAAACAATACATAAAATAGTCGAGAAAGTAAGGCATTTATTGCTTTCCAATGTGGCCAATTATTTCGTGGATACCAAGTGATGAAGTGTTTCAGGTATTGTTTTGTCCCATTGTTCCTGCATAGGTCTAAATGTGAACAACATTGTCATTGCTACATTTGTCATTTCCCCAAAACATTCACTATTAGGAATAGGTCAGGACTGTGGACACCATCCTCATCCGAATTCATGTCATTTTAATGTGTAGCATGTGGTTTTCTTGTCTAGAAGCCAGCATATGCTGCTCTAAAATGTCAATGCCCTTAGTGCTGCCATCACAGAGTTGCTTTTGCCAATGATACTGACACAAACCGATATGATGACAGACCTTGGCTTTTGGACTTGTTTTTGATAATAGTCTGGATGCTGCCTTTAGTCTTTTGGTCTTCAACACACCGTGTCCATTTTTTTCCAACAAAGATCTGGAATACTGATTCATCTGATCACAGTACACCCTAGCACGGTGTCATGAAATGTCATAAAAATCATAAAATGTAGGGAGAGAAATAAGTAAATCCCTTCCAGACAAAACATGAAATATGTTGTGTTCATATTTGAGACACACTGCATTTTGTTAATCTGCATGTTCCCTATTGACCCAATGTTTCCTCTCTTGAAGTTGTGTGTGTATATACATATATTCTAAACACATTATCTCATCTAGCTGTTGTAGAAGAGAAGTATAGTTTTTGACAAAGACTTGATCATTCCTGTTAAATCTAATTACGCTAATTTGGCTAATTTGTTTGAAATAATTGTTATTATTGTGGGTAACCCCTCACCATGTAAGAAACATCATACTATGTAAAGGCTTATTACTGCATCCCAGGTCCTTATTCACTGTTCATTCAGTAAATTTGCAAATTTTACTTTCTGCCCAGTATTTGCCAAGTACAGTATAAGGCTTTTTTGAAGGTTATTTTATTACTGAGATTGAACATTAGCTATATCCATTTGAAGGAAAAGTATGGCAGAATATAAACATGTCCTTTCTAAAGAATAATCATTCATACTGTAATATCCTTCCTAACAGATCATTGCACAGCTTATATTCAACCTACCAGATACAGCACTAGTGTATAATGAGATGTAGATCAAGACTATAATATCTTACGCCAATGACTAATTCTGAAGAAAAATGTCTAAGTCATCATTGTGCTTACTTAGGTCGACCCAAGATAATGAAAAAAAGGTTGCCTAAATCTATGCTAAACATCAGTGGCTCTCCGATAAAGCTTATTTGCCATAAAAAACACATTTGATTCAGTTCTCTCTTTTGATACAAACATTAGCAGCATTACTAGAACCTTTCTTCCAGCAATATATTACTGCTAATCATAGAAACATGCTCTATTTTATAGGTGCTAAGAAACTGAGGTTCTTAATAGGCTATAAATGCATCTATAAATGCTTTATACTACGATATACATGCATTTAGGCTGATGCACTGTAACAATCTACTGACTGAAAGCTCAGGTAAATCTATAAATAAAATAAAATTAGCTTAGAATGCAGCAGCGTGAGTGCTAACTAGAATTAGGGAAAAAATGTCAGCTTTACACTAGTTCTGCATTAATTACAACAAGCTTCTTGCAAAATACAAACCTCTAAATGGGTTACCTGCTGGATGACATGGGAATTTACAGTGAATCAATTTACATTCGACTAAATAATGAGAAGATGCTTACTCATATTCTCTATATATTATATAAATTTACTTAAATTATTATTATCTTATTGTATTATACAGTGGTGCTAGAAAGTTTGTGAACCCTTTAGAATTGTCTGTATTTTTACATAAATATCGCCTAAACATTATCATATTTTCACACAAGTCCTGAAAGTAGATAAAGAGAACTCAGTTAAACAAATGCGACAAAAATATTTTACTTTATTAAGTCATTAATTTATTGGTGAAAATATTACATATTTGTGATTGGCAAAAGTATGTGAACTTTTGCTTTCAGTATCTGGTGCTGCAATAACCAAACATTGCCAGTAACTGTTGATCAGTTCTACAAATTGGCTTGGAGGAATTTTATTTCATTCCTCTGTACAGAACAACTTCAACTCTGGGATGTTGCTGGGTTTCTTCACATCAACTGCACACTTTAGGTCCTTCCACAACTTTAACATGGGATTAATGGTCTTAAGCCTTTGGCTTGACCATTCCAAAGCATTAACTTTATTCTTCTTTAACCATTCTTTGGTAGAACGATTTTTGTGCTAAGGGTCATTACCTTGCTGCATGACCCACCTTCTCCTGAGATTTAGTTCATGGGCAGATATCCTGACATTTTCCTTTATAATTATCTGATATAATTCAGAATTCATAGCTTCATCACCGATGGCAAGCCATCCTGGCCCAGATGCAGCAAAACAGGCCAAAACCATTAAACTACCACCACCATGTTTCACAGATGGGATAATGTACATACGCAGGAATACAGTGTTTTCCTTTCTCCAAACCTAACACTTTCCATTTAAACCAAATAGTTCTATTTTGGACTCATCCGTCCACAAAATATTCTTCCAATTTCCCTCTGGCTTGTCCGAGTGATCTTTAGCAAACTGTAGAGAAGCAGCAATGTTCTTTTTGGAGAGCAGTGGCTTTCTCCTTGCCACTCTGCCATGCACACCACTGTTGTTCAGTCTTCTTATGATGGTGGACTCATGAACATTAACATTAGCCAATGTGAGAGAAGCCTTCAGTTGCTTAGAAGTTACCCTGGGGTCCTTTGTGACCTCACCGACCTACACAACTTGGAGTGATCTTTGTTGGTCGACCACTCCTGGGGAGTTTAACAATGGTCTTAAATTTTCTCAATTTATACACAATCTCTCTGACTGTGGATTGGTGAAGTCAGCTCTTTTTCTGAGGTCCTCATAAATCTCCTTTGTTTATACCACAAACGTGCAGTAAAGAGCAGACTATGATAGATCCATGTTCTTTAAATTAAAACGGCTGCCCACTCACACCTGACTGTCATCCCATTGATTAAAAAAAAACCTGATTCTAATTTCACCTTCAAATTAACTGCAAATCCTAGAGGTTAATCCTGCCATTAATTCAGGGTACCAGTTCAGCTTTCACCTCAAATGGATGATTGAAAATATAGTATAATTATAGCTTACCAAGAGCTTGTAAAACACCACTAATGACAGCAGGCCCACCATGTATGTGAAACTCTGCACTGTCCTCCCCAGTGAAGCTCTGTGGACCTGAAGGAAGGTGTTACACAAATCTTTAGACTTATATATACATCTTATCTTACCTCCATACAAATCCATACACAAGCACACTGAGGGACAACATCAAACAGCCTAAACACAACCTGTACGGTTGAGGTAAAGCAGTATTACCAACAAATCTATTAACTGTGGCCTGCCTGCTATTACAGATGCAGAATAAACAAACGTTGCAATGCAACCTCATGTCTTACCTGGAATTACAAGGTACCCAATTTGGTCTTTTGTGTTGCAAAATAACAGGGAAAGGTATATCTAACCTGTCCAGAATGTGCCAAATGTGTGGGTGGCAACTATAGTATAGAGGCATTGGTGAGAAATCCCTCCAATCTATGGTTTAATATTTAAATTAATCTATGTTTTTTCAACGACTATTTAAGCAATAATAAATAAGATATGCATTCACTGCAACCCTATAACTTTGATATTCAAATAGTTAATTTATCATTATGTTTTATATTATTATCATTATTCATTTTTAAAACCACTTCACTCATTACATATTCTATACAGGTATAACTAGAGGGAACTGCAATCCCCACTTTTCCATGTCCACAGCTCCAAGTTCAATTCATTGAGTCAATAGACTTGACTCAAACTGACATGAAGTAAGTCATTAACATGGCTCATGAATATCTCGGTATTCTAACATATAACAAGGCACACTGTGATCCAACTAGTTTTATTTATTTTAAAACAAACTCACATGGGCATACTACAAAGTACGTGTTTCACCAGGAAGTATGTTATATAAATAATCGCTGCCTGACCATGAATGGTACATATATTACACATGGATTCGATTAGTTTTACAACGACATTGCATTTTTAAAGTTTACTTGGCATTTCATAACTGCTCTCACAATTAGTGGTCGACTGATACAGATTTTCTTAATGGCAGATGCCAATGCTGTTATTTCACATGCAGGGTGACCAATGATGATGCAAATATTTTAGTAAGCTCATGCAATTAACAATAACAAATGAGACACAAAATTGCTGAACATAAATGATCATTTATTTAAGCTATAAATACATTGTTTCTGTTTCCACACTTATTTTCTTCTCAAAAAAATAGTTTAATAAAAAAATATAAGTGTTATTGAATTTAACAACAACATTTCTTACCAGATAAAAGAATATTCTATTTGTGGGGAAAATGTGTAAATGCTTGCAAAAGATAAACAATGTTAGAATAGTACACAGTAAGCAGCATTGTCAAGCTTTAATCCCAGTCCCAGTTAAGAGCAGCAAGTTGTAATGCTGGAAACAAAGTTTTAGTCTTCTTACAACTTGTAATTCATGAAGCAAAGTTTCTCTAGATTTTCTCTACTATATTTTCAATATTGCTGCACCTTGTGAGCACAGGCACCGGCCAATGCGGATTACCTGAAAAATGCCAATAATTGGCCAGATTAATTAACTAGTGCACCACTACTTAAAATTGCACTCTACGTGTGTTCAGTGAGAATTCTGTAATTCTGCAAGCACCTTCATTATAACATAAAGCACATTACGAATGATAACAATATATTTCACAAACTTCCTAGTACATAATGTAGCCTGATGCCTAAAAACCTATAGTGTTTTTAATGTTTGCATCGTGGTCATGGTGGTCTGATATTCACCTGACAACATGCTTACAATGATGAGATGTCAACAAAAATTAACTAGATGTACACATGGTCATTTAAATCAATGCGATATTCTCTCTATAACTACATTTACAAGGACTACATTTAGAACCCTGTCACTGCCATTGCCAATCACTCAGGAGCTCACCTGGGAACCAAAGAACCAGGCCTTTGTCCAGTATCTCTTTTGACCTGGGATGCATGATGTTGCGAAGGAGTGCAGTGCGGGGGGGGAGACGGCGCTGCAGGCCAGTCAGGGCATGTAGAGCTTGAGCTGCATCTGGTCCACTTACTCGCACAACAGCTACTCCACAGCGGCCTCGACCTGATGATAACGCAAAGATCGTGTCTTCATGACCAAGAGCAGCACTGATGTACAGGGATCTAGCAGGACAAGTCAACCTACAGGAGAATTAAAATGAATATTCTGTCAACATATTTATAAAAAAAGTTATGGTCATCAGTCCACATTACTTTATGTGAGCTTATGCACTATTGTAAAAGGAAGACAGTTGGAACACAATTTTTTTGTGGGTGTGTGTGACCCAACAGGAGCCTGAGCTTTTTGTTTGATGGAAGCCAAAAATATGACGCTGGACAGTAACGCAAACAACAAAGAAGAGCAGCCAGATGAAACAGAGACACAACACGCACATGTGAACCAGTTTATATACAGTTGAGAAAGAATACTCGAGGAACACACAAGGAATCTCTAAACATGAGCTGACACACACACTGACACACACACTGACACACACACGCACGCACGCACGCACGCACACACGCACGCACGCACACACACACAAATGACTGCTTTATGCTCTTAAAATCTTAACTCCTCCCTCTGCTTGTAGATCAGCGGTGTTGATTGGCTGTTGAGGTGACCAGACATTTTATTTCCTATTACAATTTATTATCATTTTAAGACATTGGTCATTAAAATAAATGGACACTGATCCGATGAACGTTAAATGGCATGTACAGTGGAACAGAAGATGGTTCAAATCCCACCTCTGTTGAACAAACAACACTTGTCTGGGATGTACGATTGCATTATTAGTTGCAAGTGAATGGCCAAATGTAATAGCTGTATCATCAGCTAAATGGAAACACTTTATTTAGGTTAACAAGGTGTCTCATAAGGTGTCTATTGTTAATGTATAATCCTCGAAAAACAATACTGGATACTTTAGAATGAAATAACCCATCATGAAATATCCCCTAATTTTCGTAAGCAGTATTTTTTTATCATGACTGTTCATAGCACATCCAGACTGCATGTTAATATTAGCAGGATTTAAACAGGATCTTTGTTGACTGGGCAAAAACATATTTGTGTTTGGAGAATAATGGCAAACATTGAGCAATGTAAATCTTTGGGGGGGGGGGGTTTGACAAGAACGACTTGTGTTTTCTATAATTTCTTCAAATTAAAGACATAAAGAGATATATGTATCAAACACAAATCCATGGGAATCGACTGGGCACCCTTGTGGAATAACTAATAATTCTGAATCAATTAGAGATTCGATTAGCAATCAGAACTAGAAATATGGTCTTATATTTATATGAAACATTGAAGTTCGAGCCTGACCACGCCCACTTCATATCTACGCGATGTCTGACTGCATATGCTGTGTAATCGTACATAGAACTGGCCATCAGATTTGTACTGCGTATCTTTTATTATACAACCAGACATATTCCGTAGATTTACATTACGTCACTATCGTCTCAAAGTTTAAATATTTTCAAAATTGTTCTTACAAACCTTGTGACATGTTTGATAAAGGTTCTACTCCAGCAGCCGGTAAAAATCATCATAGAATTAAACAGTTAACTGAAGACGCTACATTGGTAGGATTAGCTATTACATTACGTAGCTAACAACCATAACCTTATTGTCTCATTCTCAGTAATATTTAAAATTGTTTCATTTCCGCTGTTCAGTCGTAAACAAATGTAGTAATAAAAAATTAATTCAGTTTGAAAAAAAGACTATGACCTCTTCGTTGCTAACACGTGAATCCGGCCGGAGATCCGGGTTTCCATATCAAATCCAATCAGCTTCATGAGGTTTGTTTTGCGTTTCCATTGGCTCTTGTCATTATCATCGAAGGCATTCATTGGCTTATAACTTGTCAATCAAATGTAATCCCCGCCCTTTTCGTGCCCTCGCCAGTGCTTAGTTTGAAAGTATTTAAGTAGTCTATCCAGTATATGGTGCACTATTTTGGGGTTCCGCCATTTTGTAGTACCTGTGTACCCTCATTAATTCTGTGCCATATAATAGTGCACTATACATTTTTTTTATAAATGTCTAAACATAGGGAATAGTAGTGTCCATTTTGATGTAGTCCACCGAAACTGCATAATACCGTATATACTGTTATATGCCTTTTATTAACAGTCGTCTGCTTCGTTTGCGCCCCAAATCGGACCATATAACAGTATATACGGCTTATGGGTTCTTATAGAATATATATATACGATGCTGGAGTTTATAGCTTGCCATCGGTTAACGGAGTATTTTGCAACTGTGTGATTTCTGTGTGAGTTAACATTTTACGAATTAACCCATTAAGTTACCATTTGGTGACATTTTTTTCGGTTGATTTCGGGAATATATTAGTAGTATTTCGGGAATAATTGCCCATGTGGTACTTATTGTTATTGTTAGTATACGGTGGTTCTTGAAGCAGTGTCGTTTTGAGGCATCAGAAATCACTGGCGTTCAGCTTAAGCTTGTACCCTTGGCTTTTACTCACTGAAATTCCTACTGATTCCTTGAATCTTTTAATGATGTTATGGGATGTAGAGCGAGAAACATACAAATCCCTTCCAATTTTTCTTTGAGGTACATTGTTTAATACATTTAAATAATTATCCGGATCTGCCATCCTGTAAAAATGTTGTAAAATGTACTGCCAAGGTCCCAGATCCTTTCTTGTTCAGTGAGTTTAGGCCCGGGGACTGGAATACTAATTTTAAAAGCTTTATTCTCTGGGCATTTAACCATTTTAACAAGGGGCTGACTTATGTTTTAGATCCTTGCCATGCTGGAATATCAGTCCAATACCCATATTTAGCTACTCTGACCCAGAAGCAAATAGTTCTACAATATTATATATCTTTCACATTACACAATGTACTTGGTGTAATGTATAATACCCTTATTTTTGTCATCTGGATTTTCTGTTTGTCAGAAAGCTTTCTTTTTTTGTCTCATCTGATAATAAAACTCATTTACAGTCAAAGTTAAACTTACTGTTTGTTCAGCCCTTTCGTGTGCATGTAATTTGCCACACGTCCTCTTTCTCGCAAGCTATGATTGTTTCTTAATTATTGACCAGTAGATTTTTAGACTCGTAGCGTATGTTACCTCTTTTACTAAGTTTTCCAATACTCTGGAGTCACATATAAATATATGAGCAAATGCTCATTCTGGTCCACAGTCCTGTGTCTTAGCCACATCTTAAACAGTCCTAAGTTATGCTTTTTTAGCAGGGAAGTCCAGTCATGCTACATCATTTTATTATGACACTGTGTATTTACATTGTTGACTTTACATTCAGTTGTGGTCTATAAGATTATGTAATACTGTGTAAAGAAAAGAACAGAGCAGACAGAGTGGGGAGGGGGTGAGAGAGAGAGAGAGAGAGAGAGAGAGAGAGAGAGAGAGAGAGAGAGAGAGAGAGAGAGAGAGAGAGAG
>JAUZST010011848.1:0-11716 GCA_034779995.1 Parotocinclus haroldoi
AGTAAACCTTCCAAACGTACCAGTGCCTCCGTCTGTGTTTCGGGTCTCTCGCTACACCACGCGCCAGCGCGTAACACTTGTGGTATGAGAATGTTGTGGAGTCTGCCCAGAAATGTGAGAATATGGGCTGTGTTGTATGGTCCAAGGTTGGCATGACTGTGGAGGACACCATGCATATTAGAGATGGCAGCGCACATTGTGATGTTCCCACCACGTTGGCCAGGAACATCTATCATGGCTCTGTGGCCAAAGATGTTTCTTCCCCTTCTTCTGGTCTTTGCTAGGTTGAAGCCAGCCTCATCTATGAAGATGAACTCATGTGGGATTGCATGAGCATCCACTTCAAATACTCCTTGAAAACAAAGAACAAAAAGTCAATATGGTGTTATCCAGTACACTGGAAAACATGTTGCGTGTAGAGTACTGCAGTCAATATTGTACTTACATCCACATATGCACATCTGAGCTCTTTGTTACTTTGAGAATTTCTCTCAAAAGGCACTTTATAAATTTGTTTCAGTCTGATTTGGTTTCACTTGAGAATGTGAGCCAATGTAGACAAACTGACTTGTTGAATGTTGTTGATCTTGTTGATGTTGTGTTGTCTTGGATGATGTGGCCTTGATTTGATTTGATGACAGCTTCCTGGACTCCATTGAACATTTGGCTCCCCCATGATTGTGTCTCTCAGTCCTTTACGAAAGTAAGTTACAGTATATGCCATTTATGACGTAAACAGGTATCACCCAACTGATACATTAACATGAGGTATACTACATCGTGTGAAAGAAGTTCACATAGAAGTTCCATACCTGTGCTCCATTCTAAATGTCCGGATGACAGTGGCAACAGTAAAATGACTCAAGTTGGGCTGCACCCTCTGTCCAGCTTCTTGCATTGACAGCCCATGGTTGATGACATGATCAACTAAGGTTGCTCTGATTTCATTTGAAGGTTGTTGTCTTCTTTGGCCATGAACTCCTCTTCCAGCTCTACCCCTACCCCTCTTCCTCTTTCTCTCTCTGCAACATATTCCATTGTTGTTGTAAGAGAAAGAGGTGCTCACCCGTGGTCTTTTTTATAGTGCTCCTGATTGGAGTGTTAACAATTAAACATTGAGGTGTTTCGCCAGGTGGAGCATGTTTTGGCCAATCAGCCCATGTATTTTCCTTTTAAATGGCAGTGTTTTGCAATGCAGAGAACCATATTCAGTTCATTTAAAACAAGTCATTTTAAATAGCAAAATGTGTGTAAAGCAGAAAATTTGTTTTGACTTTTGGAGACTTCAAAGGAGGTTTTGCTCATTGTGTGTCAATTAAAATAATTGTTCGTCATTTTAGTGTGTTAGCAACTGGAAAAACTGTAAATCTATACACAAAACACACCTTTCACCTAATCTACTCCACAAAATTAAAGTGAAACAGGACCCTTACTAAGTATGCAACTTATTGGTAATCTTCATATGCTTTGTTCATGTCCGATTATAGATACTTTCAGGTCATTTGGAAGCAATACCAATTTTATATACCATACTGCTGAACTGTGTAGACCACTGTACCACTGAAGTTTAGTGCCAGCTTATTATGTACAGTAGCATTTACTATAACTTCACTCTACTGTAATATAGTAACCATTCCCATCGTGTTACTGCAGAACTGCAAGACTTCCCCAAACTGGAGGAAAAAGGGCTGCTCAACCCAGGGGAGTCCAGGTATGTTGTTGTCTGGGACAATGTTAGTTTTCACCGTGTTGTTCAGGTCCAAAACTAGTTCGCTGAACATTCACAATTCATTGTGCTTCACCTTCCACCATATTCTCCATTCCTGAACCCCACAGAGGAGTTTTTTCAGCATGGAGGTGAAAGGTGTATGATAGGCAGTCCCACCAGTGCACTCCGCTTCTCCATGCAATGAAGGAGGCCTGTGGTGATATTGATGAGGGAATGTACCAGGGGTAGATACGTCACTCCAGACTGTCTGGCCAGAGAGGATATTACTTGTGATGTAGACGCGGTGTTATGGCCAGAGCCACACAAAGGACAAGATGCACTCAAATTTTTGTTTCCCGCCCTTTTTTTTCTTTGGAGTTACAGGTCCATAACGTATACAGTATGTTTGTGTTTTGTTATGTGTTTCAGTAGGCAGCATGTGTTTTACTGTAGTACTGTAATGTTCATTCCCAAAGCATAGATATTACCCCCATAATTGTGTTTTATATTAGTGTTTATGTACAAATTATGCAAAAATGGCCTGTATGTTTGTAAAAATAAATATAAGTTGGAGTATTATAACAGAATTTCACACTGAACACTCAAAAACACAAGCTAGTAGTGTTTTCAGTTTATTCCTTCAGTGTGTAATTATGGTGTAGACAGAGCTGTTGATTGGCTATGTGTGTGCAGAGTTTAAACAACTATAACTATTTAAAATATTAAAAAATACCATTTTACAGAGTTTTGGGTGAAGTGTTCACTTTGTTCAGAAGTGTAAGACATTCGGAATGTTGTGTATGTGGTTTGGGCAGCTGTGTCTTAAGTTTGGACAAAAGAAGAGAGAGTTCCAGAAATTGGGTCTAAGTGGAAAAAACTGTATAATTCTATGGATCCTTTTCCTATACATCAAAAGCTGATCTTCTTGGACTTACAGCGGCCAAAAAGACAATACTGAAATTGTTGTTTCAACTCTATGTACCCACACATACCCTCTGGACTAACTATTTTCACTACAACACTCTTTTTGAACTTACAACGGCTAGAATTAACAGGGCTAAAATGGAAACAATTACATTATGGGTTTGTATTGAGAAGAAGTTGTTAAAATTGCTGAGAACGTAACGGTAGTATAATACCTACTCTGGGTTACACATGTCTAGCTTTTATTTATCTGAACCCCATTATTGTGTTCTCCTACCTAGTAATGTATGTATGTGTGTATGTTTGTATGAGTGTGTCCAGATTATAAGTAGCTCACCACTGATCTTTAATTGTTAATTCTTTGTTTTTGTTTTTTTACATTTTAGGCATATGTTATTGTTATTTTGTGTGATAACCTTTATGACCTATATTGTATGCTTGTTTTGGGTATTTGTACAAAGTTAATAAAAAAATATGTATTAAAAAAAGAATAACTTTACATTTTACTCAATGAAAACTGACTATTACCCAGATCTTATCGCCAAGAAATAGTACCTGACTTAACAAATGATCCTGAATGTAAGCAATAACCTCCAGTCATAGTTCACAAGTGAAACGTAGAGTAATGCAGTGTTTATTTTACAGTACGTTGGTTTTACACTGTCCTCTGCTGGTAACGAATGGCTGTATATGTACGTCTGCACGGGTTGTACATCTGGACAGACCTATAAGCACTGTCTAAAAATGATCTGCTTGACCTCATTGCT
The DNA here is from genome assembly GCA_034779995.1 of Parotocinclus haroldoi. Taxonomy (NCBI): domain Eukaryota; kingdom Metazoa; phylum Chordata; class Actinopteri; order Siluriformes; family Loricariidae; genus Parotocinclus; species Parotocinclus haroldoi. Next base: position 3,400 of record JAUZST010011848.1, read on the forward strand.
GAATCACATGAGCTTTCGGGAGAGCTGAATGCATTCTTTGTTTGGGAGGACATGGGGTGTTTAATTCTCCTGTTCCAGATTGTTATATAAATATGTAATACTGAAAGCAGCAAATTGTGTATTAGTTATCTAGCTAGTGTGATTTTGTTACATTTGGATGGCCCTCACATATAAAAGTTACAAAAGTAAAATTACAAAACAACTGTTTACTTCTATTTCATTTTTATTACAGTTTTACACACACTTTCTGAAACCATGCCTCATATTCTCAAAACTCTACACACAAATCGAAACACACACACAATGGGCAAAACCCTTCAATTCTCCAGCAAAATGAAACTTTACATTCAAAACAATGTTATCTGTTCACAAAATTGTATTTTGTTTTCAGATACACACAAACCATGTATGAATAGACATTTATAAGAACCAGTTAAGAACACCGTATAAGAAAACTGATGTGCTCATCATAATGTAAAACACTATGATAAGTGGAAAACACCATTCTCAATTCATCATAATGACTTAGGCCTTTTTTGTTCAGTGTTACACTTACTACAGACAGTACAAACATAAGTGTGTTGTAAAATATTTTAAAATATTGTTTTTATACTCGGAACACACAAATACACGGTAACAAATATATATTTATTTTTTCCACAAAAACAATGTACACAGTGTACATCCCAACCAACACACATTTCAGTGCACACACAGTCTACATACAAAACAACAGAAGAATTTACTGTATGTCTGGCCACAGCACCTCATCTACATCACAAACAATGTTTTCCCTGGCCAAGCAGTGGGGGAAATATCGCCTAGCATGGCAAATCCAGCCATGAAAAGCATCAACTGCTATATCTCCACATGCGTCTTCCATAGCTTGGAGAAGGATTGAGGAATGGAGAATATGGAGGGAGATAAACAACTGAAAACGTGGGTGGGCAGTGAACCAGTTATGAACCAGAGCAGCCCGGTGGAAACTTACATTGTCCCAAATGACAATGAACCCGAGCTGCTCTGGGCTGTCTATCTGATCTGGTGGAATGAGTGTGTTGTGTAGGGTGTCCAGGAATGTTATCAGATGGGCAGTGTTGTAGGGGCCAAGGGTAGCATGGTGATGGGTGAAGCCATGGTGGGTCATCGCTGCACACATTGTGATGTTCCCTCCGCGCTGGCCAGGGACTTCAACAATGGCACGCTATTGGTAATTTTTCAGTTCTGCAATACAAAGAGTACAATACTGTAAATACTGTGTTGGAATACAAAGTAGGAATACATTTTCCAAATACTTGAAACACAATGTCCTACAGAACAGTCTACAGGCAATACTGTACTACTGTACTCATTGAGTACTGTATTGATATGCAGTACTTGCAGATAGTCCGGATGTTGGATGCTACAGTGTACCTGCTCAAATTTGGCTGTACTCTTTGCCCAGCCTCCCTCATTGTTAGACCTTTGGTTGACCACATGGTAAACCAAAGTGGCTCAGATCTCATCAGAAAATATGGTCCTTCGCCTTTCTCGTCCTCGTGTTCCCAATCGTCCTCCTCTTACTCTCACTTCCAACATTGGCATCCATTTCTCCAAAACAGAAGGCTCACCTGTTGCCATTTTGTGCTAAAGCTCTGATTACTAAGTGTAAACATGTGTTTTAGGTGTTTGCCTATGTGAGGAGTCAGTGTGCATAGTAGGGCAATTAACTTTAGAGTTTTAGTGTTTAGAGTCAGAGTTTGTGTGTGTGTGTGTGTGTGTGTGTGTGTGTGTGTGTGTGTGTGTGTGTGCGTGCATGCGTGTGTGTGTGTGTGTGTGTGTGTGTGTGTGTGTGTGTGTGTGTGTGTCTGAAACAGTGAGCCACTTTAATTGTTTCTTCAGTATCGCCCTGCTGTTTGCATGGGTTATTATCCTCGGCTCAGCAGGGAAGCCCTCGCTTTTTGACAGCAAATTGAGTGAAGAGAAATAAGGCAAAACTGCGACATCAAGGGCTCGTTTCGCTCCGAGGTTAGCGAGGGCCTAGCATAAAGAAGCTCCTGTTTACAATGAGGCGCTAACGCTGTCTGTGCTAAGAAGCCATCTATTGCCAAATTCCAGAACAAGCATCTAGGCTCGGGGATAAAGGCTGACGCGCATCACGCCTCAAAATCAATTTGTGGGATGATTTGGCAGGTTGTATCCAACCCCCCAACACCCAACCCCCCCACAACACGAGTCGTTTGAGAGTACAAACAAATCTCTCTGGTAAAAAGCGCGAGCCTAAAATCGTTACATGAGTGCGGTAAGTTAAAAGGCTCTGAAGCTGGGCGCTCATCTGTCATGTCAGCACTTAAATAGCTACGCGTAAAAGCATGTCCCTCCACGATTGACCCAAACAAACGCTGTTTACGTTCAGATGGAAATGATTGGTCGCTCCGTGCTTCGCTGCTTTCTCCTCAACGCGTTGTCTGAGCAGGCTACTCACAAATATAAATCAACAGAAAGCCGGGGACGCAGCAGTGCAATAATGAGCACTGGTATCAGAAAGGATAATGGCCTAAAACTGGGGACTGGTATCAGCCTGAATTCTTTTCAGTCTGGCCAGTTGATGTGTTTGATGCTGTGGATGCATGATGCTAACTAATAAAACCCAGATCTTCCAAAAGAACAATAATAATAAACCAGCCCAGGCCAGATGGCACAGAGAATAGTGCAGGTTTGCCAAATGGGTTGTAATGTAGAGGTGTGGGCACATGGCAACCGCATACCCAGCCTCCACCCCGAGGACGCCAAGGAACCCAACTCTGGTGAAGCACAAGGTCAATCCGGCGGTAGAACCTTGGAAGCTGTACATATCGCGGTTGTGAATTCTCAAAGATGCCGGTAACCCCCTGCTGGTTGGCTGTATTATTGCAACATGCAACAATACAACCATCAGACCTCTCTTCACCGTGGCCAGGCACTTAAAAAGTGTGGCTCACGGGGCAAAGAATGGATCCCTAATGCTGAAAACCTCCGGTTCAATCCCTACCTCCGGCAAAGAGTTGGTCACGGAGTACAGGAGCGTTCTGGACCTCGTTTTCCACCAGAGTTCCTGAATCTCCTAGTGCTCCTCATGGTGGGGTCTACAGTTGTCACGTGAACAGACCAGGGAAGCCCCCAAATGACATGGGTACTCAAACCTTCCACAGCCCTTTTCATCCAGCCTTTATGGATTCCCACCCATGAAACACATACCTGACGTGCTTTCTCCAAGACGCATGTAGGCAAACACTTGTTAACAAACTGCAGCTTATGCAACATTATTGGGTGGGCAAAAGAGCTTGGATTAGAGCTTTTACTGCCCAGTCAAAACGTAAGCTGTGCCTGAGAATGGATAAACGAGGAAGACAGAAATGTCATCCCTCCTAGAATACTGCTCAAAGTTTGAAGAGAAGTAAAACAACAATAATAATCATAATAAAACCTCAATAATTCCTGCTGAAAGCATCCTTGAGATTTCGGTGTGATGTGTGTTGTCCTGGTGGTTAGATTTGGAAAAAAGTAATATTGTTATTTTTAAAACCTGTTATTTTAAACAATGGGCATTCTGGAAGTGGCCGGCAAAATTTTTAAACGCACAGATCTCAGTTGGGAAAAGGGCACTACAATACTGGCCACAGACTCTAACAGCTCTAAGAACCTGTTAGAGTCTTAGAGATAAAAGGTGTCTAGATGGGATTAGTGCACCCGGACCGACTCGGAGCTTGATTTTTCCGGCACGTCTTCACATGTTTAACATAACACTACCTTTTTGATTTATGATGCGTTAGGATGAGTGTGTGCCACTGCCTCCCAGAACCCTTCCAATCCAGACAGCAGGGCGCCCATGGACTCTTGGTCAGAGTTGTCTATGGTGTCATTGAGGCTTTCAACTGGCACCAGACGAAAAGCTCTTTGATTGTGTCACTTGGGAAAGGCAATCAAAGCTTTGTTATTGAAATGTATCAAAAAATCTATCAAATGGATTGGCCAACTGTCAATCGCTCAAAAACAGTGAGTAATCCACACTCAGCACCATCGGCAGAGCTCCACAAATGGCGTGAAAGTCTACTTACCGGAGTCAAACGCTGTGTGTATAAGACACCGGGGTTTAGTGATTCCGGTGCATTACTTTTTGTTTCCACGCGTTTGTACTTTCTTTGCGGAAAACTTTCTTGCTGTAATGAAATCGATAGGTTGAGCCTCGGTGCCATGGGAGTCACAAGTACTGAGGCGATATTTATTTGCGTGGGCACATGCTCTTTTTTACACACAGAGACACAAAAACTTTTGAGAGCTCGAAGCAAAGCTTTCTCTCTCCAGCCCTCTAAATCCTACTCTGGTGTCAGAGAACTCTCTATGCCCAGGGCAGAGAGGGCCAAGAGAGCCTGGTGGGGGGAAGGCGGCCTGCTGAGGGGTCGGCAAGGACTCGGCAGGGGTCAAGCCAGCTCGAGTACTCTTCGCTAATGACCTTTGCAGCCCCCTTTTCAAAATGCACAGGCCAGAGCTCAGAACCGGTCCAGAAGGGAGGCCTACCAATAAATATATGCAGCAGTCAGGTGGAGTGAGTGGACTTTAATTGCCCCCTTTCCTTATGTTTAATGTACAGCGCAGCAAGGAGAGGAAGGGTCGTAGAGCAGCCACCCGGAGATTCTCGGACGGGGATGGAAAAGAAGATAGAAGAGATGGTTTTCCTAATGCAGTGCCCCAGTTTGCAGACAGCTCTGATGTACCTACGATTAGCAGATCCTTGTAGCCTCAGAAGCTTGTCCCTGAAATACAACCGACACTTACAGCAAAAGACCATTAGAAGACCCAGACAAGTACAGACAGTAATAAGGTCTCACCTTATCAGGTGTCAACAAGAATCACACTGAACTGCAAGCGGGAGATAAACTCATTGTTTCGAAAAGGCTACAGCTTCACCTTCAGGATCAAACACCTAGATCTAGTGTTGTCATGTGACCAGATGACATTTATTTCATCACATGTATTTCATTTACTTCACATTCATTATCGTGCACTGTACATGGTGTATATTATTTCTGATTTATAGTGACATATAGTGGAATATTTCTTCTTTAGTAAAGTCCTGCATATGAATTGAGATTTTGCGAACGTGGTAAAGCAAAGCAAGTGGCCGAACACGCAAATGTGCAGTCTTACCCTCAGAGTACTCTCTATTCAAAATAAAAGCTGTTCATTGATTGGATACTGAATGAGTAATAAGGTGTTTTTCCTGGTCAGCCAAACTGAGTGGAGATTTTATTTTGGAATGTGGAGAAAAGACATATTTATTCTGTTTAAATCGGTTTCACCATCGATGTTCAATTTTTAAAAAGTCATAATTAACTAGTGGTCAACTGACGTTTTTTTCAATGGCCAGTGTCGATATTAGATTCGATATTACAGAGCAGGGTGACTGATGGCCAATATATAATATAATGGGGTATTTCCTTTTTTTTTGCAATTGATAAAACTTATAATAAAGAATGAGGCATAAAATTGTTGAACCTAAATGAACATTTACTTAAGCCCTGTTTGCGCTATTTATATGAATAAAAATTAAATGTCAAATGTTTATTTCTAGATGGAATCGTCGACTTGTTTCCGGGAAAAATATGAAACTGTGTAAATACTTGAATAAGACACTGTTAGGGAAGTGCACATGGTATCAACTTCTTTTTGTTGTTAATCCCAGTCCAAATTAAGGGCTGTAATTCTAAAAAGTTTTCATCTTCTCGTAAATGATCCCGCCTTCACTGAATGTTCTCTAAGGAACGCAGGACACAACGTTTCTCCACGTTTCTGCTATTTCTGAATATCAGCCTTGTGAGCACAGGCATCGCAACCGACTCTGATTATTTAAAAATTGCATTAATCAGCCCTGTTAACCAGCTGGCTAATAATAATTAACATTACATGACAAACCCATTGAACTTGGCTGGTCTCGAAGACAGTTTCCACCTTACCAAAAAAAAGTCCACCTTCCCCCGAGATCGAGACAAATCCGAGTGCAAATGAGAGTGACAACGAAATGATTCTGGTCTCGAGACCTACAATACCCTGCTCGTCTGTCCTACACCATTGCGCTGCAGCTTGTGCGGGTATTATCAACTTTGTACTTGTTTCTTGTCGTCAGTGACCTCAGCTAGCCGCACAAATTTGAAATGCCAACGAGCAGATTTGCGAGTCTTGTTTTACTGCGTGCCGTTCCAACATTTTATTTAATCTGCCCCATGCAGCCGTCCAATCCAGATTCCAACATGCATCTTCTTTAGGGAGTCTCGGACGAGGGAAGATGCGGCTGGCAGGCCAGAAGGAGTGTAAAGCGAAGCAGATCCTGAGCCCTGAGTCGACGGTCCTGGGTCCAGGGCCACTGATAAAGCGCAGTTAAGCCGTTCCTATGGCACGTCAAGACAGATCAGTCTACATAAAACTAGCAGGCAGACTGCAGATAAGAAAATGTGACTGGCAGACACGCCAGCCACCAGAGAGACGTCACCCCCACCGCAGATGTTACCCACATTCCCTTCTCTTCTAACCCCAGCAAAGAACCTGCATTCAAAACACGAGCGCTCTAACAGAGCTTCGTTTCTTCAATGCACCTCCACTTTGTTCCACTTTGTCGGGCCAAACTAATGCTCAAGAATTTCAGAGTGTGAGCAAAAACATGGAACAGCCAAAAACAAGGCTGCATAGTGGAATAGCCAGACTGTAACCTAAACGTTGGGAATTGAAACATACCCCGTGTATTGGGTTTAAATATCTCACACGAGTTCAGAGATGAAGACGAAGATGAAGATGAGAAGTGAAACAAAATGACCTGTACATGTGTCTCTAACTGCTCAAGAACAGGGGAGAGAGAATTGTACTTTTCGACTGTGCCACTCATGATGATTGCAACCATAATGGCGACAAAAACACCACTGCTGTCAAACTGTGCGTAATTACATTTTCTCCTGGCCCTGATGAAATACTATTAAGAGTTGTTTAACAAACTGTTCATGCTGCGAACTCAGTCGGAATTTCAAACGAAAAACTTTCTTGCTCATCTCCCATTACCTCAGGAACTAAGGAACCATATCGGAGTCAGGATATAGTGACGGTACTGACTCATTATCGATTCGTCATGAGAATGATGGAAAGGAAAATGCAAAAGAACTAAAAGTCACTATTTATTACCCGTTTTAAAATAGACCTGGATACATCACTTACATTTTTTTCAAGTGTGGATGTTTTATAATATATGCAGTGGCACTTGCTTTTATTTTGTAATCGCTTAGACATACTGTACCATCATTAAAAATAGCACTGTTTACATATACACAGCGGCAAGCAAGCATCCTGTTTTAAGCCTCGCTCATTCGATCAGGGTTGCAGGGGATGGCCTGGGGCACTGACAAAAGGTACAACGACGTTGACACTGAGCCAGTATGTCACAGGGTTTTGTGCAAAGGCCTCACCCGACATTAAGACTGATACTCACTCATGTTCTCTACATTAGTCTATTTATGATTATATATTATATATACACTACTCTCTTTTATTCTTTAGTTGTTTATTATGCGCCTCATATTACTAGACACCCTTTAAACCATTAAACATACCCTCTTGAAATTGAATCATTTATATCTGTGTTTATACCAGTTTCAACTACTCCTATAGATTTATCAATTAGGCTGCTCAGTTTAATCTTTATTTAAAGCATTTAGGCCGTCCAGTGGAGTTCATTGGACCCCTGGTCCTGCCAGGGTTTCTTCCTTAAAAGATTTGGGGGACATTGGTCTTGCCACTGTTACTGTACGCTTGCTCAGTCAGGACCTTGGGCCTAGATGGTTGCAAAGCTGCTTTAAAACAATGCTGTTTTTTTAAGTGCTATGTGTTTTAGATTGATTTGAATTAACTTGATTTAGCATGCCCTATATTAAGCCTCAATTATCTTGATTAGGATTGCAGGGGAGGACATGGGTGCAGGTAAAGGTGCAACATTTACATTTATGGCATTTAAAGTGCCCTTATTTAGCACTTTGGTGTTAAGGGCCTTGCTCAAAGATCGAACTGTGGCAACTTTGGTAGGTGGGTTTGAACCTTGGACCTTCTGGTCCATAGTCCAGTACCTTCACAGCTAGGTCGCCACAGTCCCGACAACATGGGAAGGGAGTCAGTGTGTCACAGGGTACCGCAACCGGATCACCTGACATGCAAACTGAAACTCTCATATTCTCTATGCTATTTTATTTATTATTTTCCTAATTATACATACTACTGTCTTTATATATATATATATATACACACACACACACACACTGTCTCT
>JAUZST010011849.1:0-36670 GCA_034779995.1 Parotocinclus haroldoi
TTTGTACGTTCGCTATACGTGTAAATCGTACAATAAAGGTTTAATAAACATTTAATATGTTACATAAATTATAGCACCTCCCGTCCTGTAACATAGGGTATGTTCGATTAATCGGACCAGCCGGTTATTAAGACCAAAACGATCTCGTCCCGATGTGCTCCCATTAACCGGAATGGACTGTATTCCTCACAAAAGTGAAATATCCCCTAATTTATGTGAGCAGTGTGTGTCAGTATTCTCAGTGTTCTCCTCTCTTTCAGCCTCTTTCTACGGTGATGGATTTGTGCAGCTAAAGATGACAAATTCGTCTCGACACAACAGGCTCCTCATGCGCTTCCGCACTTCCAGTAATAGAGGTTTGCTGTTCCTGGCTGCAGGGCAAACTGATTACCTGCTGCTAGAGCTGAACTCTGGTCGACTGCAGGTAAGTCATGTCATCAAGTTTGTAATCATTACCTTCTGTAGTGTGGAAGGCTCACCATATTAAAGCTGGTAGTGAAGAAGAGCCATTTCCTGTCAACCCATAGGTGGTACATGAATAAAAATGGAGTCTTGTAATTCCTGATGTAACTGCAACTTTTAAAAGCAAATGATGATGACGACGGTGATGATGATGATTCGGTTTCCCCTTCTTCTCTCAAACTTGATCAGAACCACCACGGAAATTCATCGTTCTATAACAAAATCATCCATTCGAACCAGTTTCAATTAAAGGTGAAAACAACAAAAAGTCCACTAAAGTGGTTTAAGTGGTGGGCGTGCTGCATGTCCTCCCCGTGTCTGCGTGGGTTTACTCCGGGTATTCCGGTTTCCTCAGTCCAAAGACATGCGTGTTAGGTCAATTGGTGTCTCCAATGTGGCCCTTAGTGTGTGATTGTGTGCGTGTGGCCAACAAAGGATTGGCGCCCCGTCTTGCGCCCAGAGTTGCCGGTTATGCCCCGGGTGGGCCCTGGCTGGTCCGTGACCCCGTGTGGATTAAGCGGAAGATAATAAATGGATGGATGGGTGGAGTGCAGAATTTATTTGGGACTGATCTGTCTCAATGGATTGTTGACATTCAACAGAAATAAAGTTCAGTTCATAATTAATGTTACCTCAGACATACACAGTGGATCAAGACGAGACCAAGACTCTTTATGGTCCTGAGACCGAGACTGGACTCGAGTACTCCAACACTATTGTAGAGCAAGAATAAATAACTACTTGGCATTTATCTATGATCTATCCATTATTTGTTCAATACAGAACATTTTATGTTATTCATTTATTTGCCGAGTAATAAACATTTGCTTGTCATTTTCTATTCCCGATGTATTCCTTGATTTTTTTTTTTTTCCTACTTAAACCTCATTTTGATCCTCCCCCTTATTCTGACATGGTGTGTTTTTTTGCTCAACAAATACTTACCGATATTCATCAAGCTTAACCAAGCGTCCTCAGTTTACAGTAATCACATGTATAAAAATGTTTTGGTTGCTTTCTACATTTCTAAATGTGCCCTTGCTTTCATTTCTATCCACAGGCAAAACTGGATCTCGGATCTGGAGAGCGAATCCTGCACTCAGACAGCGGGAATCCACTCAATGACCTGGCTTGGCACACAGTGTCTGTCCTCCATGACTGCCATAATGTCAGCCTAAGTGTGGATAAACATTTCCAGACCATCCAGACTCTGCCTGGCCCACAGGACGAGCTCGATGTAGTGGACGGCTTGTACATTGGTGGAACGGGTGCTTTGGAGAAGGTCTATCTCCCTAGAGATCTTACCGGCTTCCGTGGTTGCCTTGAAGAAGTATTGTTTAATCAGCACAGCATCCTGTCGTCGCTTAGGCCATACACTGGCGTGAAGAACGTCCACGAAGTTTCCCTTGGGTGCAGTCCACAGTTCTTCGCTAATGAAGTGGAGGCCATCAGTTTCTTCAGTTCCACTGCATACGTTTCCCTTCCTTTTTGGCCAGCCCAGCCGGAGCGGACCCTCGAGTGTTCCGTACATACGTCCGCCCAGGAGGGAATCATTATGTACCATCCGGGTGAAGCGGGAGACTTTGTTGCCATGGAGATCCACGAAGGATTACTAGTTGCTACGGTGGGCAGAGATGGGCAAAGAACGGAGCTGCCCTCTCTTGCGAGCGTCAGCGACAAGAAGTGGCACGACGTTAGGCTTTCCTTTACCTCCAGAAGTTTGCAGCTTACCATAGATGGACAGACTGTGAAAGCTAGTCTCAAGTCCAGATCAAAAGCCCTACAGCTGAAAGGATTTCTATATCTGGGGGGGGTTGATGACGCCACACGTTCTGAAGTGAGAACGGCAGGCCTTTCATCAGTTACCGGGAAGCGCATTAGAAGCGGCTCCTTCAAAGGATGCTTCAGAGGTATCAAGGTCAATGGCATTTTAACAGGTCTCCCTAACGCCGTGGTGACCAAAGACATCTCGGTGGGCTGCGAGCCAGAGAACGAGCCTGAGATTAGCCCCACTCTGAGCTCAAGTTCTGGGCTTGAGAACTCCGCCACTGAGCCGCCATCGGTGCAAATGTCTACTCTCGCAAAGGGACTGGTCAAAAAACACGGGCAAAACTTCCTGCAGCTCAGGGAGCTCGCCGTCCAAGAGGGTGGCCACACGTCCCTGGAGTCGAAACACATAAAAGTGAACCTAGACTTCAAGAAGCTGGGCATCCGCCAGTCTCAGATCATGTTTAGAATTGAAGAACATCCACTGCACGGTCAGCTGAGGCTCGATGTGGACCAGGAGCAAGACGAGAATACTTTCAGTATGCTGGACCTTTGGCATGGCCGGGTGATGTACATCCACTGGGGTTCTGAAGATCCACAGGATTACTTCACGTTCTCGGTCTTTGTCAACAGCAGAAAAGAAATTCCTAGCTACCTGAAGGGAGGGAAGCTATACAGGTTTAATGTCACAGTAACACCAACCAACGATGCCCCTGAATTGAGCCTGCCTGAGGGAAATCTCTTTGTCCTGCTCGAGAACTCAAAGAAGAGTCTAACCACAGATGTGCTGAGAGCCAAAGACGTAGACAGCGACTATCAAAACCTGGTCTACTTTGTACTTGGAAACCTCAACGCTGATGCTGGCTTTTTGGAAACTGAAGATAACCCTGGTCATTCCATCACGTCCTTTCCACACTCCGCTTTGGAAGCTGGAAAGATAAACTACGTCCACACAGGGGTAAGAAACTCGAGGATTGTGTTCAGAGTTGGCGATGGGGAAAAGGTCAGCAATACAGTGGTGCTCAGAATTATGGCTGTTGCACTGGAATATAGGCTCACCAACAACCCCGGTTTGGAGGTCACCCAAGGAGAAGCGGTTCTCATAAGAACCACACACTTAGCAATTCGAACGAATGCGGTAGGACAAGCGGTGGACATCCGCTACGACGTCATGGAGCCGCCGAGATTTGGGGAGCTGCAGAAGCTTCATTCAGACGGAGAGTGGAAGACGACAAATGCTTTCACTCAAAAGGCTTTAGAGAAGGATCGCTTGAGGTACCTCAGCACCTTTGAGGATGTACAGACGAGCAACGTTACTGATCTCTTCAGGTGCAAGGTCGGCGTCGCAGCAAAGGCTACAGAGGAACTGGTGTTTAGTGTAAAGGTGAAATGGGTACGCTTTATCGTAGAGAGGAATGATGCGGTCGAAATGGACAAGATCAGAAGAGTGGCAATCGACTCGGGGCACCTCTACGCGTCGGGACATGGCGCGACTTTAACGGAGGACGAGGTTTATTTCAGGCTTCTGTCTACAACAAAGAAAGGTGTGATTTTACTAAATAACGAGAAGTTAGGCGAAAACTCTACGTTTAGCCAAGCGAATATCACCGGCAACAAAGTGGAATACCAGCTCGTGGACAGACCGTACGAGGACACGAGCGACGACTTTGACTTCCAAGTGTTCAGTAAACATGCCCATTCAGCCAGTTATACATTCCGGTTAAACATTAAAGCCGATATCAACAGCATTTACCTAAAAAACACTGGACTTTCAGTTTTGGAAGGCGAGAGCAAGCTTATCACGAAAGAAGAATTGTTCGCAGAGACCCTGAGCGCCAAGGAAGTCTACTACACTGTCACCAAGAGTCCCAAGCACGGCAAGCTGGCACGAATCACCCTGTCCGACTCGAATAAGGATTACGACAAGCTGGTGTCGTTCACCAGTCAGGACATCGTAGAAGAGCGCCTCATGTACGTTCACGACGGCACCGAAACGACCCGCGATCAGTTCACGTTCCTAGCGTCGACGAGTCCCGTGGCCAAGAGTGCCTGGAGCGAAGAGGACGTCGGCTCTAAAGAGGGCGTGTTCAACATCTCCGTGCAGCTGGTAAACGACGAGAAACCCGTTCGCGTCGTGGATAAGGTGTTCCATGTTGTCAAAGATGGACAGAGACTGTTGACGCTTGAGGACTTGTGCTACCACGATGCTGACTCTGATTTTAGCGATGGCCAGCTTGTGTACAGCCGGCGTGGAATACCTATGGGCGACCTGGTGCTTGTAAACGACACTTCTCACAAGCTGTACCAGTTTCGCCAAGAGGACCTGGAGCAGAAGCGAGTGTTATTTGTTCATCGTGGGCCGAGCCACGGTCGGTTTGTGCTCTTTGTCTCAGACGGCAAACACTACGTCTCCTCGCTGTTGGACATCGTTGCCCAGGAACCCTACCTAAGAGTTGCCAATAATAACGTCCTGTTGGTCCAGAAGGGGCAAGAGAGGCCTTTCAGCGATGTCAATTTGACCGTGGTTACAAACGTGGATATTAGAGATGACAGGGAAATCAGCTTTAAGATCCAGGATGCCCCAAAGCATGGCGGTCTGTTTTTAAACGATAAGGAAATTCAGTCCTTCACCCAGCACGAGTTGAAAGGCAATTTGCTGTCGTATCGGCACGACGACAGCAAGAATTTGGCCGATTTTTTCAACGTCGCGGTGGAGGTCAAAAAGTTGCGCTTGGACGTCGGAATCAGTGTGAAAGTGTACTTGGAAAGCCATCAGAAGCCACCTGTCCTTCTCCACAGCAAAACCCTGGTGGTGGAGGAGAGCAAACCTGTGAAGATTGAACGTAGTACACTGGAGGTAAACTATTGGTTTCCTTCCAAAAGTATTAAGCATTAACTCATTGTGTAGATCAGTGGTTCCCGAAGAGGGATGTGTGTAATCCCCCCTCCTGCGGATGCCCCGTGGGAAAAGTTTGGGAACCATCGGTCTAGATCAATAGTATTTAGACTTTAGTAAATTGAGCCACATGAGATCTTGAAGTAAACTCTTTTTATTCGGGGCTGTTTAAGACAAAACAAGCTCTAGTTTGTCCATTATGAGGATAAACACGGTACAGTTCTAGTACTAACAATGCATGTGCTGAACATGTGCTACTCTAGCTTAGGTAACAACAACAACATTACATTAATGACATGGATTGAAATGTTTTGACTTATTCACACAAGTCTCTCTTTTATAACACACCCCTTCACAATGGAGGATGGTCCCCCCTTTTGAGTCCGTCTTGTCTGTAGGAATCTATGGGTGTTATATGTGGTCATTATACCCGTTGCTGAAACAACAAATCTAATGGTGGCTTAAGACTTTTGCACCGCACTGTATGTGCCATTTTTCCATCAGGTGCAGCTTTACAAACACCTAGGCCCAAAGTCCTGATGAGCAAGCCTAGGGCAAGACCCTTGATGAGGCACTAGTCCATCTCTCAGGGCTTGTGAGGGATCGTCCACTTGTGTCGTGACTGAACAAATTGCATCATGTTTGGCTGAGCTACCAAATTACCACTGTGCCACCCCGAATAGGGTGAGCAGACGCCCAGGTAAAGGTCAGAATCTCTGTTTTTTTTAGCTGCCAGGACAAGAGCCAATAGTCGTCCTTATTTGAATATACTGCTCACAAAAACAGTTCCTAATTCATAATGAAATAGCCCCTAATGTTTGTGTCATTTTTTTTTTTTGTATTTCCATTGATCTCTCAGGTCACTCATGAAGCAAATTCACCCTCAGAAATCATCTTCACTGTTGACGTTGCTCCCACGTCTGGATACCTGCGTGGATTTCTTGACAACGCAGACCAATTCGAGGGAACCGAAGAGGAACCTTTAACAACTTTCACACAACAGGACATAAATGTTGGCAATGTCCAGTACGTACAGATAATGCCCGGAGAGGCGAATGACTCCTTCGTTTTGCGAGCCAGCAATGGGGTTGCAGAAGTCCGTGGCATTACTGTATCAGTGGATATCATCCCTTACTTCATACCCATTGAGGTCTCCAATATCACGCTGAAAGAAGGAGCCTCCAAGGCGCTGACGGAGAAGTTTATCCGAGTTACCAATCGGCATTTCTCAGGGATCCACTTTGTGTACCATGTGTCAGAGGGGCCGACGCATGGCCACATTGAGAACTCGCGGTTCCCGGGGATGCCCACAACCTACTTTACCAGGAAACAAGTAAGGCGCAGCGTTGCCATGGGCGACTGGGTCAGGCGCGTTTTAGTCACTGTGCTATTGAACAGCATCCTTCTTTCATTACGCCATTCCAGGTGGAGCAGGAGTTCATCTACTATGTCCATGACAACTCCGAGACGTTACAGGACCGCTTTACGATTACAGCCAATGCCACGGAGCTGCAAAAACATAGCACACCCAGAACGGTGTCTGTCTTTGTCACACCGGTGAACGATGAACCTCCTGTTGTTACAGCCAACAAAGTTCTCAGGGTAGGTCCATGTACATGTTCAATATCGGTCTTTTCTCGTTAAGTACAGGGATGGGCTGTTTAACGTCTGCACGACGTTCTGTGAAACAGGTTGGTGCCCTAAATGGACGCTGACCAGGCATAACCGTAGTCTTTTTAGGATAGAGTAACGCAAATATAAAGGGTTTTCGGAAGAAAACTGTGTGCAGACGACAAGCGAATGCATCCGAGAAACCGCGGACAACATTTACACAACATCCCTAATGCCCTAATGTCTTATTAACTTATAGAAATTCACAATAATTCGAGAAAAATACAGTATTATTACGACCCTATCTAGGTTAAAGTCGTAACACTAAAGATAAACTCGTACACGCATTTACATTTAGCAGACGCCCTTATATCCAGAGCCATTTACAATTAATACAGTCTTACAATCCAAGCAGTTGTGGCTTAAAGGCCTTGCTCAGGAACCCACCTGTGGCAGAGGTGAGATTTTTGAACCCTGGACCTTCTGGTCCATAGTCCAGTACCTTAACCGCTAGGCCACCACAGTCCCACCAGCAGACGCCCTTATCCAGAGCGACTTACAACTCATAGTCTTACAGTTCAAGCAATGGCTTGCTTAAGGACCCAACTGTGGCAGCTTGGCCAGAGGTGGGATTTAAACCTTGCACCATCAGGTCCACAGTGCAGCAGCTTAACCGCTAGGCTAAACATTCTCAGAAGAGTAAAGGCTGTTGAAGCAGCGAAGGGGAGAGAAACTCCATGCGAATACCTTTGTTTTGGGATTTATATTTTGTCCAGAAACGTGTTTATACAGCGCATTTGCAGTAGTCTGAGAAGGAGACATGCAGGGCGAAGTGTGTTTAAGATACTCTGGCTCAAGCCGCTCATGGGTACAACAACAAATAAGCTCTAGTTTAACTCACATTCTTAAGATTTTTTTTAAGGCACTCACTGCCTTTAAATGAAGGGATCAGTGTGCTGAATGGTTAACTAAGTTTAAATACTGTGCTTAAGCAGAAGACATGTTCACGCTGGATTACACACATGCTTGACTGTGATATGAACTTCACTCAACAGCAAGAGAAAAGACCGACTTGCGACAAGGCTTCCTCAAGTGTCCACAAGGTGGCACACTGTACCTAATAATGAAAAAAAACAAAAACCGCGAATTACTTCATTCTAGTACAGATAACAGAATGGTCATAGCCAGTCAGTCACTTCATAGCCAACAGCTACCACAGCCTTCAGTTTTCGGATAAGTTTATGCACTACTGACTGTTGTGAGCCATGAATCGTTCAGTACAACCCATTGTACTGCCACTATTTCTTTTCTCTACGGAGATTCCACAAACCATTAACCAGTTTTTTACACGCATGTCATTTAGCAAACACCCTTACAATTCACACAGTCTTTACAATCCAAGCAATTTTGGGTTAAAGGCCTTGCTCAGGGACCCAACGGTGGCAGAGGTGGGATTTGAACCCTGGGCCTTGTGCTCCATAGCCCAGTCCCTGTAATAATCTAGATCACTTCTTAGAAGGGGTGTCTGTATATTTCTGGCAATGTGGGCACATTTCTACCACGAGAGCAAATTCTGATCTTTCTTACGTCAAGTTAAAAACCGCAGAGCCCTTTTCACATGCCAATAACCTTAACCGTTTCAGCAAAAGGTTTCATGAACACGGTTGGAACCCTTTGGCATGGCCTTGATTTCTTAATTAAATACAGTGAGTAATCTCTGTGAGCCCAGCCTCTCAAAATTACTTGTATTTCACAGCTATTAAGTCCTCCTTCGGCAGATATTAAGTTCCATTCAGCTGCTGATCGAACTTGTCCAATTGATTTTTGGATCATTCTGGGATTTCTGGCGTGAACAACCTTCATGTCAGGCCGCAGACAGATCAGTCATCCTGTTGATGTACTTGCGTTTGGGCTCAGTGTGTCATTTCATTGTTGATTATACACTCAGCGATTACGTTTATTAGGTTCACCACTCATTTTATGGTTGTTGGTGGAGTTTTGCAGAAGCCGCTGATATACTGCGATTTTTCACACACAGTCAGTTCTAGGGTTGACAGAGAATGGTTTAAAAAAAAATAAAAAGAGAAAATATCCACGGTGACAAACGTTAAAGGCCTCTCATTACCAACTGAGCATTGTGTAGTCGTTCCACAGCCTACCCGAACATTGCCGCTAACCACGTCCATCCCTTTATGACCACAATGTACCACGCTTCTGCTGGGTCACAGAGCTCAAACTAGGTTAAACTGGGTTCTTGAGCACGCTGTAGTCAGATCCCAGATTCAACACATTATATCACTTCTAGGGTGTAGGAAATACTCCGAGTTCCTTACAATGGTTTTCCTGAAGGCCATTCCGTACTGAATGGGTAACACAGAAAAACCTAAATCAGGCACCACAGCAGCGCTCTGAATCACAAGCTAACAGGATGTGGTGACTTCCTTTAACCAGAGCTCTTCAGTTAATCTCACTCTGGTGTGTCATCGGATCGGATTTTACAGCTACCTAGACGACACGTGCCTGTTTGGACACAAAAAGCAAAGCATTAAGAAATACAGGGTGAAAAAAAAACAGCTGAGGATGCGAATCGGGCATGAGGTCACTTGTTACGTTCTCTCGTTGGAATCTTTAATTGGCTAATTTCATGTTTCTGTTCCTTTCTATATGTTTTATATACACTGATGTGTGGCAGCTACTGGTTACTTCTGGTCACATAACTATACCAAACAAGACTTTATCCAGAGTTACTTAAAACTGACCAGATTAGTCAAGGGGTTAAGCACCAAGGATTAAGGTTAGTCTGGTTTTAGGGTTAGTAGGCCAGAGCCTTAGCCACTTTCCGCTTATTTCTTCATGGGGACTACAAAACGTCTTAGTAAATTGTAGAATTTCTGTGATAGCGTCAAACCCAGGGCCGTTTCCGGCAATAGTGCTGACACAGCAGACACGGCCCTCAGTATCGGCCTGTGGATGCCTCAGAAATGGATGGGAAAACTGGGAAAACAGACTCGCTTGGCGTTCAGTCAGATCCGCAGCGAGCATTTCTTCACCAGAGGCAATAAATACAGGGACGTCTCAAGCTGCAGCATTTTACTGACCTTGATACTTCCTCAAGAGAGCTAGATAACCCTGTTGAAACAATGACAGAAATGGACGCAAGCCACTTGTGTAACCGCCAAGTCGAGTTCCTGTTGCTTTGAACGCATGTGTTGTAAATTCATGGACAATCGTTGTACTGAATGTCCTTCGCGGCGTGTTGTTTCACATACAGTCTACTAGGAAACTGTAGCCTTGTAAAGCAGTTGAGTCTGAAATACCTCTTTGGAATCTGCTACTGTGTCAGTTGCTATTAAAGGGCCCAAAGCGTGTCAGTAAAGACCCCCTCGTACCATTGCGCCACCATCACCATCACCATCACGATGTTGTTTATGCCAAATTCTGACCCTACCCTATAAATACGGCGGCAGAAATCAGGACCGGGCAACGTCCACAACCTTGCGTTGTCCAATTTTGGTGAGCTCCAGTTGCCTGCTCTTAGCTGACAGGAGTCTCACGTGAGAGAGAAAAGATGAAAGGATGAAGATTTTTCTGAAAAACTCAGACCAGTCCGTTGAGCACAAACAACGTCCCGTTCAGAGTCACTTGAATCACCTTTCTTCCCCATTCTGATGCTCAGTTTTTAGCCTTGGCAGGTCGTCCCGACCATAAATACAAGCCTACATGCTTTGCTGCCATGTGATTGGCTGAACAGGCGTTCCTAATAAAGTTTCCAGCTTATAATTAATGACATTTAAATTCAGAGCTAACACCCATAAAAGCACTACAGTGTCATTTACCCAGCTCACTAATAATAAGCATCTTGTGCTGCTTCATTGGGTATTATATAAAGCCTTTGTTCTTGCAGACGGCGTGGTTGGTTTTTGCTAAAAGTCAGTCCTCTTCTAAGGTTGTCAAAACCGATTATAACAATTCACTCTAAACACAGCAAGGGCACATGGTCCCACTAGTTTTCTGTTCTTTCCTCAGGTTTGGGTCGGCTCCTTGACAGAAATCACTCCTGAAGACATGAATGCAGAGGACGCCGATACTGCTCCAGAGCAGCTACATTACATCACCACTCAGCCCAGCAATGGGCGCCTGGCTCTAAAAAGTGCACCCACCAGACCGATCATGAACTTCACTCAGGCTCACATTGACCAGGGCCAGCTTCTGTTCGTGCACAATGGTATGACAACCTAAACGTTTACAATGCATCCTGGGAACAAAAGCGATATTGCAATGTGAAGTGTATAGCCAAAAGTTTGTGGACACCCAAAAAAATGACATCCATTTGCGGTCTATTTTTTAAAAAAAATTTTTAACACTCTTCTATACTTTTGTTTTTTTGTTTTTTTTTTGCTGTAGAGCGCCCCCTATGGGTATCTCAGAAAAGCTGTATTTTCATGCTGGCTTCTTTTCTGAACATTTAGGTCAAATTCAAACAACAGTTTATTCAAAATGAATACAAAAGCGATTTAATCTCGTTTTATTTAACATGTGCAAGTTGGATTTTGACAAACTCTGAGCACCTCAAAGTAGAAAAAGACCCCAAGTGGGCCCTAGATTGGGAGCAATGGGTCTACATACAATCATTTAATTTCATTGATCTAAATATGTTGACTTGTTTTTTTTTTTTGCATATTTAACTAACCATGACTAAAATGTAGTCATTATGTAACGTGGTTTAATTCTTACATATAAAATCTAGGCTGCTCAAGGACATTTAGGGATTTTTTTTCCTTTCCACTGTCGCCGCAGGCTTTCTCAGTTCCATAGCTGTAAAGCTCCGTTACAAAAAATAAAAGTGCTACAAAAATACATTTTATTTGACTTGAATCCAGTCTGGTATCTGGATTGGGTGGGGCTTTGCCTCAAGTGAGGGTACAGTCCTAAATAAAGCATTGCCTGGATGCTGTACCTCTACCTGCCGCCATTGTGGATGGTGTAGGTAGAGGTAAGAACATGGCTTACTACTTATTTTACTGATCACCTGCAGGTTTGTGGTTCATATAGTGATGTCGGGGATTAAAATACCTGACGTTCCATAGGGAGAATTTGGAAAATGGGGTTGGATTTTCATAAATGTAATCTTCTATATGGTGGCTATGCTTAAGTACTCATTCAAAAAACGATGCGTGTCTGTCACCACTCAAGCGTCATCTAGAGAACTTCAATCAAGATACGGATAAGTTCAGTAATTAAAGTAGTATCGATGCCATGCTGAGCCAAGTGCATAAGTGGCATGGTTGTCCGGACGTTTCAGAAGATAATCTGAGATCACTTTGCGCTTGTAATAACTTGACAGCCTACACCATGTATCTCCCTCGGGAACCGTAAACGGTAATGAGATTTGCACTGCAAATGAAAACAATAAATTTCGAGCCGTCTCAGTGGTGCAATGAAAAGCGAGCCGCTTCTAAAACTGACGCAGGCTTTATTGTGTTCAGGGGCCACGGCTGGAGGTTTCAGCTTTCAGGTGAATGATGGCGTGAACTTTGCTCCAAGGCAGATATTCAGCGTCACCGCTCGTGCGCTTGTTCTCCGAATGGAAAGGAGTGGCCCACTCAAGGCGTTTCCAGGTAACCACGCTAGGTATCCGTTTGTAAGCTTATAATCCTCTCCTACGTTTCAGTTTTGTACTCATTGTTAGCTAGATTACCCAAGCGCTGTATTGTACAATTCCCGTTTGTCATGGCTCATTTACGTCCACTCTGGCAACCAAACAGAAAACAAACGGTTCACAGTATGCCTTAGGGAACCGATTTGTAACGATTCACGACTTTCAAATGGAAGATGGCTGAAATCGAAGTAGCGTTTTTCAGCTGTACCTTTCAGCCTGTCCAAAGACGTGCCTCCTTTTAGCAACGTGAATCTTGCCAGGCTCTTGAAATGGTGAACAGGTTTTGTTGCAAACTACTTCAGGCTTCATTTAGGAACCTTGCAGATTGAAAACAGCTGCCCACTCATTGTTTTGTCTGGGGAAATTGGAAAAACAGCTGGTGCGGCTGTTCTTTATTGTACATGTGCCTTGGCAGGAGTTTCGTCGGCTGACTCAGAAGGCCTTTTTTGAGCAGTGACTTGTAACAGACACTAATAAGCTGCATCACAGTCTGGACCTACTTTAATGCTGTGTGTAAAAACGCAGAATATTAATGTCTTCTGGAATTTTGCTTAAGCAGCAGTTCGCTCAGACGTTTACTCCTAATATGTGGCCTACTGTATTTACACCCAAAGCAACATGAAACAAGAATAAATCCCTATTGTTTTCGCTTGGTGCTGAAACACTAAAGTGAATATATTGTTTTAAAAACTATGAGTGGGCCACTCGGGGCTTGCTACTACCCACCGCCGTGGACACCCAGTTTCACCCAGGTAAGGCAGGCAGCGCCTTGTGGCTGCAGGCATGTCTGATGGAGCGCCGTATGGCGATCATCCCCTCTGCTAGTCCGTTCAGGGACAGGCGATTGTTTACATTCTTACATTCGTTCCGCTTAATCCACACGGGGGTCGCGGGTCTGCCGGTGCCCACCCAGCAACTCTGGGCGCGAGGGCAGGAACAACCCAGTCACACACTAAGGGCCGCTTTATAGAAAGACACGGGGAGGACAGAAAGGACCCAGGGAACTACCAGAGATGCTACCCACCGAGCCACCGTGCCACCCCGATTGTTTACAGTTTATTACAAATAAGCAGCGGAACGTCATTCACACAAACACACAAGTAACTTCTCTAAACACATCAACCGAGCCAACTGCCTAGCCCAAACGTGGACTAACGAGCAAGCGAGCACGAGCAGTAAGGTAGTTGCGTACACAAATAAACACACAAAAAGGGACTTCTGCTTTTGATTGGACGATCACTAAACAGCGCTTACCTGTATATGAACAAGCATTTTGTGTTCGGGGTACGTATTGGTCTGGACCGTCGATTCTGGCACAGGTTCCCTCCCACAACCCTGACCAGGATAAATGGGGGCATAAATTGGAAAATTAAACTAGGGTAAGGCACTGTCACTGTGGCAGAAATACAATCATTACTAGTGAAATTGTAGACACAACCTTGTAGTTCTCCCTTCGATTAGCAAAGGGGCTTTAATTATGTCTTCCAAATTTGTCACAAATGCTAAAATTCAAACATGCATAGTTAGTTGGGATGAAAGCCGGTTTGTTTGGGTCTGGAATGCAAATGAGCAGAATATTCCCTAAAGGGGGCTTCTAATTGTGCAAATGAACTGTTTCACCTCTTTCTGCATCACCTTCTTCTTCAAACTGTTTGCATTTTGCAGGCTGTGGAAGCTGTCTGGAGAGTCATAATTAACTCTGAAGATGTCATTTAGCTAGCTGTGTGTAGGTCAGATGTACTGAAGAGTATAAACGGAACTGCCATGATAGTCAAAAGGCCTTTAGGGATCAAAGTGTCCAAGTTGATAATAATGCGGCTTTGTTTATAGCATGTTCCAGACGTTTGCCTGTTGCCCTGAATGCATTCCTAACAGCTCTGGCTCATCTAGGTTCGTGTTTACTCTTGTTTTCAAACCAGGCTCTTCGTCCTTCATCTCAGCCGAGCTCCTCAAAGCCGTAACCAATGACAATGAAGGCAACTGGAACCGAACCGTTGTGTTCACTGTTGTCATGCCACCGAAATTCGGAAAGCTTGTGAATGTGCGGGAGGACGAATCTGTAACAGAAATTTCGTTATTCACGCAAGGAATGGTGAGTGCTTTAAACCTTCGTGCCGTGACTCTGGGTAAATGGAGTTAATACTAGTGCTGGATCGTGGTCGTGGGTCAGCTGAGAAATAGCTGATCGGAGAAACAAGCGGAGGAAGAAGAACTGCGTTGTTCTCCTTAAAAAAGAAACAAAAACGTAAAGATCACCGCGTAGCTGTTTTTATTTTATTCTGAAAAGCCCGCTCGTGTCGTAAATGCAAATACATTGCACTGCCGCATAAAGGGCAGCTTCTAATACCAAGGCAATGAGTGAATCAATGATTCTGCAATGCATGTGGTTCTAAAGTCAAATTAAATTAAAAGAAAATCAATGTGGCCGTCAATCTTGACATGAAATTAATCCGTGTACGGGACACTCGGGTGGATAGTACCGCTGCCTCACAGCAAGAAGGTCCTGGGTACCATTTCAGGGGGAGTGGTCTGGGTCATTTCTGTATGGAGCTTACATGTCCTACCAGTGTCTGTGTGGGTTTACTCCCGGTGCTCCGGTTTCCTTGCACAGTCCAAAGACATGCTTTAGGTATGCTAAAGGGGCCTGGTGTGTGAAGGTTTGTATGGGAGTGCAATTCTGTGTCCTGTATTTTACGATACAGATACATTCAGAAACTAAATAAATGAATGAAATACATGAAATACAAGAAATGTATTTATCTATAGAAAATTATTGATTCTTAATATTAATAAACAAACTCACAGCTGATGAATATATTATTTAGAGGAGGTTCAGAGGATTTAGGCATTCATATATAATGTAGTTTCTTCATATATATATATATATATACACATACATACATATACACACACATACACACACACACACACACATATATATATATATCATACTCTATATTGGCAGTCAAACAGAACTGATACATACTATATGTAACATCCTGACATTTGACAGTTTATTTTTTTTTTTTTAAGCCACAAAAGTCCATTTGTTTGGTGAGCATTGTGCAGTTACCAGGTAGTCTTTATACAGGTTGCACAGGAAGCAGCTCCTTAGCCAGATAAACAGGGCAGCATGTAAAAATGAAAACATAAACTAAAAATAAGGCTTTAGACCGCTGCCCTAAAGTGCAAACTGTGTTGACGTTTATGATTGGGTGCTAAAAAGTAGTAGTCAAACTGACATGCAGAAGTAACTTAAACATATCTGTGGTTGTCCTGAGCATTAGAGAAGAGTAAAGGGGATAACCAAAATAAACAGAGACACAAATGGACTACAGTCTGTGATTGTAGAACTACAAAGTGCTTCCATATGGTAAGTGGAACTGATCACATGGACAGTGAGTGTAGAAAGAATCAGGTGCAACTAATAGTGATTGTGGAGTGGGCTATTCTATGTTGTTTTAATCGTCCGGTGAAATCGTTACATGCAAAAATAATTCCGCTTTTTTTTTTTTTACAATTTGACAATTTCAGATTGACGAGAATAAGGTGGTATATGAACAAACTGTGGCGTCTGTAGGATGGGCAGCCATTGACAAGTTCACATTCAACGTGTCGTCACCTCCAGCCAGCCTCGAGGCTCAGACCTTCGATATCGACATTTCTTATGAAAACGCTAGACCCGAACGAAGCACTATTCTTCTTAAAAACACAGGTACAGAACTTCTGAATTACCTCACCACACTCAGACTTGGTGTCTTTTGTGATTTGACATGTCTTCGTTTTGGGGTTTCAGGTGCTGTGGTGATAGAAGGAGGCAAAGTCGTCATTGACAGAGCAATGCTGGATGGATCAAACCTCCTGACCAAGCAGCCCGAATCCCGCCGTCACTCCTACGAAGTCTGGTACCAGGTCAAGACTTTGCCTCGACATGGGGTCGTCATTGTGGGTGAACGGAATATCACGAAAGAAAAGCCTTACTTCTCTCAATTCATCCTCAACAAATATGGAATAACCTACCATCACGATAATTCCGAGACCACGCATGACCACTTTGTCTTCGATGCCTTCCTCAACCTAAAGAGCAAGCCTGCACAGCGGCCCATTGATGATGGTGAGGCCGTAGAGGAGATCTTTAACATTACCGTAACGCCAGTGAACGATCAACCACCTGTTCTGAAAACCAAATCTCCAAGCCTTCAGGTGGTCCAAGGGGACACTGTGATCCTTGGACCCACCAACTTGAATGTGGAAGACCCTGACAACGCCCCAGGTGAAATTCACTACACCGTCATAAGCAGGCCCAGCAACGGCTTCCTTGCCCTGGCAGGACGTGTAAATTTGTCACTGGACACCTTTACTCAAGCGCAGATCAACAACGGGGACGTGCTATTCGTCCAAGACGGCAGTCCTGCATCTGGCGTTTTCTACTTCAGTGTGACCGATGGCCATCACCGACCCGTTTATAAACTTTTCAACCTCGACGTGGTGAAAATTGTCATTTCAATTGTCAACCAGACAGATGTGTTACTGGAGCAGGGGCAAACGTCAGTGGAGCTCACCCAGTCACATCTGGCTGCGGTGACCAACGGAAAAAACACTAGCGTCCATTATAAAATAACTGCTCCTCCAAGGTACGGTAAACTCCTCTTGGACAATGGAGAGGTTACCGCTTTTGATCAGGATGACCTACAGAGTCATAGACTAAGGTATTACATGGACAATCTCACATCCTCGCATGATCACTTCGAGTTCGCTGCCTTTACATCAGAGGCAAACCTGACTGATCATACAGTTAAGATAACCGTCAGGCCTTTAATTAGGTATGCTCAAGATGTAAGGTTTCCAAACGGGCTTCGCGTTCAGCTCGAGGCCGACATGCTCGATGCCTCAGAGCTTGCCTTGATAAGCAACAATGATCCTTCGTTCGAAATCCTGTCCTCACCAAAGCACGGTCGGATCATGTACGTGGAAGCTGGTGCAACGTCAAAAGAAGAACCTGCGAAAAGCTTTCTCTTTAGCGAGCTGAAGACGGGAAAACTGGCTATCGAGCCAACGGCCAATCTGACTGGAGTTCAAGAAGTGAACGACTCGTTCAGCTTCATCTTAAAAGCTGACAACTTGCAGCCCGCACTCGGAGAGTTCACCTTCAGCATCGTGCCCCACGATCCTTCTCTCGTAACAACAACTACAGCTGTGGCATTTTACACAAGCAGTCCAGTTTCGGCCAGCCAAACCACACTGACAGACCATTGGCCTTCCAGGTCTCCTTCAGTTCAGCCCACACAACAAGTGACTAAGGCTGTGCCAAAGCTCAAAGGCCGGAGTCGCTGGGGTAGCTCAAATCGCAGCGACTCACATGCCACTACGGTGCTTAAACCAACCCATGGGCAGGAGACCGTTCCAGTGAGAAACACTCCAGTGAGAGTTGAGTCAGTAGCCCAGAGCAGCTCCACAAGCCTCACGATGATCATTCTCCCACTGCTCGCTATTCTACTTGTGGTAGTTGTGGTTGTATTGGTGCTACTTCTGAGGCGAAACCAGCAGCAGAAGAAGCCACTGAACGGTGGCGCTGTTACTGAAGACTCATCACATATAGGGTCGTTTCAAGACAGGACTGCAAAGGTTCCTATAGTGACCGTCACCCCGCTCAGCCCAAGCAACCCAGGTAGCCCAGCTCTGACAAGATTTCAGTCAGGTAGTGGGATGTCTCCGTATGGACAAACCTTGACTCTTAGTTCCTTTGGTGACTTGGAACCTGAAGCCACTCAGTTCTGCAGAACCACCAACCCCACTCTGCAGCACAGCCAGTACTGGGTGTGAGCTTGGTTTGTATATAAATATTTCATTTGAAAAAGCTATACCTCCAGTTATACACTCCTCGTTCTTCATGTTAGTGTCTCAAAGCTTTGAGGTGTTTTGAGCCATCATCCTACTGCATGCTCAATCCTTTACAAAGATCCAAGCAGGCATTTTCACTAGTGCGCTCAGACCTTTGATCCCCACTCTACACAGTACTACATAAATGTACTGAAAATCCAGTCAAAACATCCACTGTGTGTGTACGTTACTCAAAAAAAAAAAAAAAAGGCAGAAAACACAATATGCTTACTAGGGAATAGCACAGAAGATTGCAATATCTGCCACTAAATCTAATCTAAAAATTGGGTGGAGACTAAGGCGTGTTTGATGTGGAGTCTAGGACACGGCTGCAACTGTGGTTGTGAGACTAGATGCACAAAAAGACTGAGTGCAATGCTCGGCAAAAGTCGTAGGCCACCATTAGATTTGGTTTGGTACGCCACTAGAATGGTGTAACGACCATATAGAACATACTGTCAGTTACAGGACCCAAACATTTCAAACTTGGCTTTGTCACATGTTACTAGAGGATTATGGGATGGTATGACGGACCTGGTACTTGCTAGCATGGAAGACAATAATGTATTGATAGACAGTATTACAAACAACACTGAAGATCAGCCAGAGGAATATATATATATATATATATATAGGTTAGCGAGAACATACAGATAGTAGGAAACAAGCAAATGAGTACTACTTAAAATAGGACAGGGACTATGCACTTCTGAAAAACATAGGAAAGGCATACACACAAACACAGGCTATTTGCACAAAAAAGTCTCTAAACACACTCACCAAGTAAACTCTAGTCTACAGTCGCACGCACACACACAGAAGATGGACCCCCACTCTTAAACTCCTGCCTCTGCCCGTGAATCTGCAGTGTTGATCGGATGGTTACAGCCACAACTTTTTCAGAGACAGATTTTCATTTTATATTACAATTTCTTGTAAATGTTAAGCCCTTGGTCGTTAAAAACAGCCTTAATCTAATGGTGGACTTTGGATAAGATATGATTTAGCTAAAAGACTTTTGCACAGTACTGTAAAAACTAAAATAAGTTATACAATACTTAGGATTGGAGGTTTTTATGCTGTTGTACGTAAAAATACATAAAAAAAAGAAAGGCTTATCTCTGCTTTGTCCAAGTGTTCACTGTAACTGAGCTGAATGAAACTATTTTATATCAAGACCGATATATTTTTGGAGCCAGCAGACAAAACAACCGTTTTTTTTTAAAACTAGATCAGGCACTCCACCTGCATTGTTCCCCTTCCCCAACTCCCCTAAGCTTTGTGCTATATTAATCATTTCCTTGCCCTGGTTCATTAACAGTCAAAGTTCAACATCTCTTAAGGAGCTCTAAGGAGTTTTTTTTTTCATATATTTAAACACATATTTAACTTTGTATTACAAGATTAAATGGGATTGGACACCACACTGTACAGATGACAAAGAAGAAGTTACACCCAGACATCAAATTGAACAATGTAGGTGCTTAGTAAGAACAAACCGTTATGAGTTTTATTGAATTGTTTTATTTTTGCAAAGTATTTCTAAATGCTATGTTTAATCAATTATTTCATGAACTTGACTAGAAATATCTGTCACGTAGGGCACCGTGATGGAGATCTGGCTCCGTCCCGGATCATGTCATGAACGTTAAGAGGTGTTGTATTATTACTTTTGAAGTTATGCTTGTAGCCAAATGTTCGTGGACACACAAAAGTGGTATCTAACGACACGGGTATTAGTATGGAGTCCCATCCCACCACACCCACCTTGCTGCTACAACCGCCTAGATTGTGGAATGTGAATGCAAAGCTGGCCACTGACAGAAACGATAAGCCCTCGCTCACATTTGGTATTCCGTTTCATCTCAAAGGTGTCCGATAGGGTTTCTGTACAAGTCATCCAACGTCTCCATCAACGCTGGACACCATCCCTTGACGGACTCTTGATGGGCAGGGGAAATTGTTGAGGGCGTAGAAATGTATGAAAGTGCGATACTGAATCACTCTGTCCCACTTGTGGCTTCATGCTGTTCATATTTATGGGCATCCTGGAATGATGTAATAACCGTTATACAATATGATTTCTGAACTATATATTAATAGACATACACTGAATGGCCACTTTATTAGAACCTCCAGTAGCATGTTGGACCTCGTGTGGCCTTCAGAACCCATATCAATCCACCAAGGCATAGATTCCAGGAGTCATGACCCATGCGAACATGACAGCTTGTTGCAGGGCCGCAAATATATGGCGGTACTGACATGCTCCGATAAGGCCTCCCTCAGCCCCGATAAGCTGTCAAACAGTTGTCGTAGTAAAGCATGGCCTGTCGTAGCCTTTGCCATGGTAAACAGGGACGAATTAGGTGGGCTTTCTGGCCGAACATCCATTCACATCTATCAGAGGACCCAGAGTGTGCCTAGAAAACATTCTCTGTTGACACCTGGCAGGACGAATTCATCGATTCATGCTGATTGTGCCAATTTCTGACCCTTCCATCAGCCTGGTGCAACAGAAATCTGGATTCATATGACCAGACAGCTCAGTGAGCTCTACTGGAGTCATGCCTTTCTGTTTCTCTTAGACAGCAATGCCACTTGAGCTGGTCGCCTGCCGGTGACAGCAGACTCGCTCTGACTTGACTCGATTGGTGTAAGGGCAGGGCTTGTGTAAGCAAGTAAGCTCTCAGTGTACGTATCCTTATAAATCCATCAGTCCGGATATGCTAATGCTGTAACTGATAGGCTTGGAAACTCAGGAACTGGGAATTTTAGCAGACACTGAAGGTACATTGTTCTTATTTAAGTGTGTAAAGTAAAGACACTGGGAGCATATCCGTTCTCATTATATGCACGTGTTCATGTCATCACAGTTTTATTACAAACAGATTTTAGTCCGGCACATGTAGACTGTTAAAAGCATGGGCATACGTCAATCTCTTTAAACTGGGACTTTAAACCTACTTAAATTGGAAACTGCTTGAAGAAAAACTTTAAGCAACCATACAAGTTAGCAAATAATCATTTGCCAGAAAAGCTGCTCAAGAGCTGTATCAAGTAGCATTGGGTCAAATGCGCTTTGACGCAAGCGACAAGAAAAACGTTTAGAGACATATGAAAGTACGTGGGCTGTGTCACAAAGCACTTGTAGTACTAAATACTAAGCCAAAATGACTACACTACATGTGTGTAGGTTCACGGTCGGTCAGGTCATGGTATTCTTGAGTGTTTGCGTTGAAGGTAACTGGACATCTTGGTCCTTGAAGAGGTTTTCCCTTTCAACCCGAAAGGCTTCTTCGTTCCTGGGCATTCGAAGGAGAAGGGACACTCATTTGAGAATACAAATGTTCACATTTTGGCCACAGAAGACAGATGGTTTGAAAGGGATGTTAAGGAGGCTATCTATGTTCAAAGAGAACGCCATCGATTAACAGAGTGAGATCCCTTCCTAGGTGGTTTAACCTCGACTCAATCCATGAACCTAAAGACTCGCACGTTGGAAAGAAAGGGCAACGACTAACGAACGGGTCATAATTTGGTTCCCGTGATCCCGCTAATCTATTGACAGGGGGCGTCAAGGATTCTCAGCTGAAAACCCAGCTGTGGTTTAAATATCTAGAACTCATCATCAGCTTCTAGAACGCTTCAGATGAGAGGTGGAACGTCTACCAGTACCAAGGAGAAGCCCAGCTGCCTTCAACTCAAACTCTCAAGCCTACTACACCACAACGTTTCTAAACTCAAATTCCACTCCTGTGCTGATGTTTGGTCTAGCTTACGTTGTTGGACTTTAAGATTAGCACACTGTTACTGTAAAACAATAATGATTAATTACATTTAGGTGCAGAAATGATAGAAACCTGATTACCGAGTGACTCCTTTTGGCCTCCTTTTATCCTCTATGGCCCTTATCAGATTACTTAAATGCACATGAACCTGGTGGAGCATTGAATTATTATTGATGTTACTCTATACTTTTCTAAATTATCCTACACTCTGGTGCATATAGAAACACCAAGTACTTGAATTGATCCCCTATTTATATTTTATCGTTAAACTACTGATGGTAATCAAAGTCCAGGACTTTTTCCCTTTTTTTTTTCTAGTGTGTATATTGGTTTGAATCATTTACCTCGAGTCATGCACATGCCAAAGATGAATACAGAGTACCGAAATATGTGGTGTGTGCTTTGTTTTTTTTTTTTTTTGCTCACCATTTTGCTTAGTATTTAACACTGGACGCCTTTGCTGTTTGTTACCTTCCGTTCACTGTATTGTGTTTTATCAATAAACACTGCATGGGTGCACAGAAATTCTCTGATTGCATCATTTTATATCTCACAGCTGTTACATCAGTCAATGGCAATATAACATCATCGTCATGGGAAATCTGTTCATTTTACAACCTGGTAAATATGTAAACGGATTCACGTTTACGCGTCGAACTGCTGCTTCATGTGGCTCGTGGCTGGTTTTGTTCGTGAGAATGTCTCTATCAGGGTATTTTTGGCTTGTGTCAGGTCCTTAAAACCATGATTTTGAAGAGTTATGGCCTCTCTCTACACAACTGCAACATTACTGTACTGTATAAAATGATAGTGGATTTCCAGAAGTTAAAAAGGCGATGATGTGAAGGGTGCTGGGCGTTTTCTAACACATTTGCATTTCGTTTGCTAGCAGGTTTCTCATTAAAATTGTAATGTGATTCCCAATTTGACTATAGGGAAAAAGGTTCGGTCGAGATTCAGTTCTGTTTCAATGTAATGTGGTCGTTAACGTTAACGGATCCTGTACAGTAGGATCCAACCAACAGTGGTACTTTGCTAACTTGCTTACTATAAAATTATGTTTTGATAATTGTTTAAATAACAAGCTCAAACATAACATATCTAGAAAAATATACAGAGTTGGGGAAGTTCGTTATTACCGTCCGCTTAATCCACACGAGGTCAACTCTGGGCACAAGGGCAGAAGCAACCCTAGATGGGGCGCCAATCCATCATAGGACACACGGTCATACACACAGTCGCACGCTTAGGGCCACTTTTAGAGACACCAATTGACCTAACATGCATGCCTTTGGACTGTGGGAGGAAACCGGAGTACCCGGAGTAAACCCAGTAAACCCACGCAGACACGTGGAGGACCCAGGCCGTTCCACTCCGGGATTGAACCCGGAACCTTCTTGCTGCCCTACACAAAGATACACAGATTGCTAGTGGCTACAACCAGTCCGACCAATAAACAGCAGTGCTTTAAATATTACCCGCATCCCACACATATTACATGACACCCCCTAAATACTCCCCAATAG
The DNA here is from genome assembly GCA_034779995.1 of Parotocinclus haroldoi. Taxonomy (NCBI): domain Eukaryota; kingdom Metazoa; phylum Chordata; class Actinopteri; order Siluriformes; family Loricariidae; genus Parotocinclus; species Parotocinclus haroldoi. Next base: position 23,593 of record JAUZST010011849.1, read on the forward strand.
GCTTCATTCAAACCGAGAAAAGGTCCAAAAGTCCATGTAAGACCAAAGATAAGCAAGCCTAATGCACATGAATGGTCAGACAAAACCCAGACATCAGTGCTACCTACCGAGCCACCGTGCTACCCGTTGGGGAAGCTTCCTAATTATTTTTTCATGTCTCAGTGCCCCTGTGAGAAGAAGCTTGGCCCCGCAAACGTCAGTGGTTTGTTGTTGTCGTCTATTCATTATTTTTCAAAAATCAGTAAATAAACATTACTTGACTAGGTGCAGTCAAACGTTTGTACAAGCCAATAAGATTGGAAACCACTTTCCTTAATAAAACCCTGCTTTCCACAGTCCATTCTTTTACCATCTGGATTTCTTCTTCTCATGTGATGGGTTAACGGTGCAAGAAATGGAAAGACAATGAACATAGTTTCGGGATGTAATCGCTGCGATGTCTCTTCACACTCCTAATTACTATGATTTTAGAAGCCCCGCTGTGTTCATTGTGCTATTTCAGGACTGCCGCTTTGAATTTGTGGAATGAGACCATCACAAGGTGAATTTAGACGACTACATAACGTCATTGGATTGTACTATTCCGAAAACTGAGAAATACGACAAATATGAGTGATGCCAAACATCAGACATAACGTTCAACCGTGAGCGAATATTTCACATCTCTGGTCATTTTAAACATAAGCGTTCTTAACCAGTGAGATTCCTTGAACAGGAAAAAAAAAGAAACTACACAACAGTGACAAACGTATTGGGACTCCTATTTACACATTCTCCCTACATGAGTATTTATGATGTCCCATTTTAAATCCATAGGTATTCAGAAGTCCCTTCTTTGCAGCTATATTATGGGTTTCTACAGGATTTGAAATGGGCCTGTCTCACAATCCCGTTAAAAGGTATTTCGATAAAATCAGAGGCAGGGCTCTATGCAGGCCAGTGAAGTTATTTTACCAAATTGACCCAACCCAGAATTTATGGACCTTGGATGCTTTGTTTACTTACATTCATGCTCGAAAGAGTGAAGGGCCTTTCCCAAAACTGCTGCTACAGAGATGGCAGCGTACGACTGTCCAACATGCTTTGGTGTGCTGCATCAAGATTCCCCTTCCCTGGAAATAAAAGGCATGGTCCAACCCTTGAAAAACAGCCTCAAACCAAACAATATCTATGAGGGGAAAAAAAAAGTCATAAACACACCTGTTGCATTGATGGCTTCCTAGTACAGCTCCTTCGAACGACCCATTCTATCACAATTTTTGTAAAGGCAGACTGCCGGGCTAGAGACTTGACTCTATACAGCTATGGTAATGGAACTGAACGATATATCTGAATTCAGTTTTTCCTTATGGTGTATATAGTTTGGACAGATTACAGATGATCTGAGGCTTTTGATATTTAAAGTATTCCTGTTGTTTGAGAAATACAACATAGCCACAGTCAACCGCATACCTTTGGTAGCATTACTGACCAGAAAAGCAGCTCTGTATGGCCAGAAGTAAATGAAAGCCCATCTAATTAAAATAGTGGCTTCATATAGTACAGGAATGCTCGTTACTAAGAGGTGCATTAAATCAAGCATACAGGAACTAAATCTAAAAACAATGGCAGCTCATTGGATGAGGAAAAAAAGTCACAAACTCACCTGGACCTCATGCGCTTTCCGCAAACAGGAAATCCATCCATCCAGCCATTCATTATCTTCTTCTTAATCCACACGGGGTCCCAGGCCAGTCGGTGCCCCCCCTGGTGCCCACCTGGCAACTCTAGGTGCATCTCTTTGGACTGTGGGAGGAAACCGGAGTACCCGGAGTAAACCCACGCAGACACAGGGAGGACATGCAGACTCCACACAGAAAGGTCCCAGGCTGCTCCATCCTGGGATTGACCCCGGGACCTTCATGCTTGGAGACAGCGGTCCTACCCACGAACCACTGTGTTGCCCCCAAACAGGAAACGTTCCTTGAAAACAAGAAATGCTCAAACCCCACCTCACCAGAGGCGAGATACAAAGCAGTGTGCCTGCTCTCTACCACCGAGTCTCAAAACTACTTCTCGAGCACTGGTCTTTATCCTGTCTATTAAAGTTTAGTCAAATGTCTGGTTGCTTGTCCCACACAGGATTCTGTCCCAGGTTGAGGGCTGAGATACAGTTCTGTCTGCACCCAAGTTTCCATTTCATCATGGGGATTTAGGCTTCCAACAACAATACTGGCTCTGTACGGCACCAGGCAAGGGGAGGCCAAACGGTTCCTCGTTCCTCCGAAGCATGCCTGCCTATTAAGGCTAAAACTCTGGGGACAATTTATTAAAAATCATGTGAGTCACTGGTACTTTATCAGCTGGGGATCTTCTGGTTGGAAAATGGTCCTCAGTTCAATTTGCAGAGAGCCAAAGTGTCGGGAGAAAAACCTATCCAAATGTGGTATTGTGCTATTTAGTCTCGACTAAACCCTCTTACTTATGTGGTCTGGAACGCAGCGCTCGACATGCTAACTTGGGCAATAAACACTTGCAGACAGTAAACATACCAACATGCCCACTCCACCTCAAGAGCAATCTCGGTGACGCTGCAGTTGCTCCATGACAGCTTATCAAGTGTTTCCAGATTTGGCATCGCCTACTTTTAGGAGGCTTTTAAAGAACTATTTAAGGCCCAAACCCCCCGCAAGTCGCTGGTGTGCCAGAGACAATGAAATTCCACATTTGCCAATGGAATTTCACACAGCGGTGAAAGAGACTGAGCTCATTATTTTCTTATTTGCTCCATGTTACTTCGGTCTTCTATTTTCTTTATACAAAGGTGGTCGGTTCATGACCGCTATAAAGCAGGAGGTTAACCGAAAGTCTTATGTTACTGTACTGTAAATATAAGTGTTTTTTTTTTCACAAGAACAAGGCAAACCAGGAGTACTACTTACAAAGGGACACATACATACCCTTACGAAAGCCTGGTACAAATAAGTAGTGGAAATTCAGACCGACACAACACGAGTAACTGACACCAAAAAATAAAGTCTCTAAACGCATCAACCAAACAAGTGCAGTCTCTAGTGCAAACATGAGCTAACGAGCACGCATCTGCTTGTGGATCCTCAGCTTTCATTGGCTGTTGAGGTGACATTTACGGTGTCCAGTGTCCAAACCCAAATGATAGATTTTCATTTACTTTTCTAGTTTTGCCTAACAGTCAAGACCTCTGTCATTAACGTGAATGAACATTGATTGCATGGTCATTAAACAGCCCTGTAGAAATGTTGATATCCTAAATAATACTTATGCTAGCTATTGGACCGACCAATAAATACGTAACGCATGCACTTAATAACGCACTGATTAAATCGTTCCACATATGAGCACTACATTTGGTCTAAATACCTATTTTAACTGTCATTAATCTGTTATGGTCAACTGTGGGTAATCCACCTCCTAAAAAAACCCGCGTGCAATAGGGGGAGAACGATTAATCAAAGCTGATTTACCAGATCAATTAAATGTTAGTACAGTACCACAGCGCAGTGTGTATTTGTGTATTCTACTCTAAAGAGCAGACCATAAAATAGCTTTTACTCAAGGACTAGGGTGCTAAAAGTTTGGAGACGCATGCCTTAATCACAAAATTCACAAAGCTATAAACCAGGATGTTGACCTAAGGTCTTATGTTACCGTAATGTAAATATAACTGGTATTTTCACAAGAACAAGGCAAACAAGGAGTATTACTTACAACAGGCCAGTACCCTTAGGATTTACATTTACATTTACAGCATGGTACAAATAAGTAATGGAAATTTAGACATACGAACACGAGTATTGGTCAGTCCAATAGCTAACATACCTATTATTTAGGATAACGACATTTATACAGGGCTGTTTAATGACCATCCCAGTCATGAAGTTTGGGTTGTACTAATGAGCTCACTGAATTTGAGTGTGGTACTGTAACAGGATGCCACGAGTGTGTGCGTGAAAGTTCTTCCCTCCTAGATATTCCCCAATCAACTTTCAGTGATGTCATTAAATGTGGTAGCATTTAGGAATCTCCAGATGTGCCAGACCAAGTCAGGTGACACAGAGAGGTCACGGCTCATAGTGTGTAAAAGTTAGAGTTCCAAACCTCCTGCACCGCCATCTTGATGAAACCGATGGTCCATGGTCAAGCAGCTGCATGCAAGCCTCATATCGCCAAGACAGAGTGGTGTAAAGCATACCACCACTGGACTCGTGTCTCTATCTGGCGGGCTGATTGATCGAGCCAAGTCTGGGATTGGCAAAAGCCAATTTTAATTGAATGAAAATATTAATGCTTTGGCATACCCAGACATTTTGGACAACTGTATGCTATCAACTTGGTAGGAACAGTTTGGGCAAGGCAGCTTTCTGTTCCAGCATGGCTGTAGCACAGTGCACAAAGCAAGCTCCATAAAGGCAAGGCAAGGCAAGGCAAGCTTAGCTTGGCGTGGAAGAACTTTGGCTGGCCTGCATAGACCCCAGCCCTAAAACCTCTATCAAACACAGCTAGGATTGACGAAAACAGAATAAACCAGGCCCTCACGTCCAACATCAGTGTCTGATCTCACATAGCTTTAAACGAACGGGCAAAACTCCTGGAGAGACAGAAAATCAAGTGGAGAGCTTCCCAAAAGTGGCCTGCTACTTATGGATTTAGGGTGTCCCAGTACTTTTGATCATATAGTGTATATTAACACGTATGCGTTTATGAGAGAGAGAGAGAGAGAGAGAGAGAGAGAAAAGGGGAAAGAAATCCAGCTCTTTTGGACAGCAGTCATAGGGAGGAGGAAGCAGTCAGCGTTTTTCAGACAACATGAACGAGGCCCTGATGTTGTGGGCTTCCTGTACAGGACCATAAAAACAGACGTGCTAACAAAGAATGTCTAGAGGTCCCACATTCCTGAGCTTGCTGCCTGGATAGAATCAGTTCACTCCGCCTCGCTCCACTCCAAACCCAACTGAGATCATATCACGTTCGGCTAAGTGTCAAGTTTTCTTCTAATAACGTCATTTTATTTGTCCCAACTTAAACTTTTACCCTCCCAGCATTGCTTGTGATGCAATTAAGTGGACTGTACTGTGTACTTTATTGTGTCAGCTGGGCCTGGGTGTAACGGCTGGAATCCGCTGGAGATTAGTCTGGCCAACGGCCTGTAACGGGCTGTGCTGCTGAGGCCACCTCATGAGACGTCAGAGTTTGTTTGCTTGAGCACCGTCTGGATTCCTGGAAATCGACGCTTTAACGGTAGTTAGACGACTGCTTTAGATTAGACCGACTGGTTTTGCATGAACGTGTAGGTTTGTCCAGGAGTGCTCTTTGTTCTCTTCTTGTAGGCTCTGGCTTACGCAGTAGGGGTGGGGCTAAATATCAATATCATATTTGTCGATGCACTGGTGCTTGAGATTCCCAATTACCCCTAATTAGTAGGGGTGGGCCATAAGATTTACATTTACGGCATTCAGCAGACCCCCTTATCCAGAGGGACGTACAGCTGATTAAGGGCCTTGCTTAAGGACCCAACTGTGGCATCTTGGCAGAGGTGGGATTTGAGCCATCAGAGTCCCGTACCTCAACCGCTAGGTTACAGCAGTTCACTAAGGCTTTGCGCCACTGGGATCCTCTTCCACTCTTCCACGATGACATCATATGATGACATCATAAAGCTGGTGGGTGTTAGAGACCTTCCATATGAGAATCCAGGTTCTCACAGATACCCACATACCCACAGATACTGAATAGGGTTTAAGTTTAGAGACATGCTTGACCTTTACCCTCAGTTTCTTTAGCAATGAAGTGGTCGTCTTGGAGGTGCATTTGGGTTCGTTATCATGTTCAAACAGCAAATTTACACTTTTTTTAACACAAGCTGCAGACTGATTACTTTACATTGTATCAAAGTGTCAAATCTTCAGTTTGAGTTGTCCCATTAAAAGATATAATAAAATAGTTACAAAATGTGAGGAGTGTACTTAGTTTTGTGAGATACTATATATACATTAAATACAACAGTACTTTTGGCATCCCCTTTAAGAAGATTAACGTTACCCAATGTGAAAGAAATTATTCTAAGCATTTAATAATCAAGTTTCCCTGTGACATTTGGGTCATCCTGTTATACGACTGAGTAACAATAGATTTTAAATTCTTCCATTTTTACACAGTCTGTCTCACTGTGGATTGCTGAAGTCAATTGAAATTTTAATTTTATTAATAATTTATTATTTATTTTAAACTAATTTTCCTATGATTTAATATACATTTAGTATTTATTTAATTAACATCTAGGCCGCCCATGGAGGTCGGGTCCCCTGTAGAGTCTTGGTTCCTCCCGAGGTTTCTTCCTACCATTTTGGGGAGTTTTTCCTTTCCGCTGTCGCCCTGGGTTTGCTCAACTTGGGATTGGCCTTTTAAGGTCTTGTATTACTGTAAAGCTGCTTTGAGACGATGTTACGTTGTAAAAAGCGCTATAGAAATAAAATTGAAATTGAAATTAAAACCTTCAGCAGCACTGTGTCTGATCCCCTCGTACCAGCACAACACACACTAACAGGCCACCACTTAACATATCGGTGTGAGAGCAGTGCTCAGAAATGATCCTCCACCCAAACAGTATCTGATCTGTGCTGGTCTTGTGGGGGTCCGGACCATTAGAGTACAGAGTGAAGAGAACGAATAAAGTATGCAGAGAAACTGACAGTCCAGACTGTTATTGTAGAGTCTGTAAAAGTGACATGTGAGTGTGTACACTAATTGAAACAAAACAAAACAAAACAAAGCACACAGATGGAAACGTCAGATCGCTGCAAAACTCAGGCAGAAGCTGAATGGGAATTATTCCAGGATTAGAGATATGGTCTGATATAAAAAGGGTCTCAGAGGCTAGTTTTGGGTAGCGCTCTAGGTGAGAGAACGTTGCCTGCATGGCTTTTAACTCGGTTGATGTGTTCAGAGACTTTTTGTGTTGTCCCTCTGCTTATTTGCAGCAAGCTGTAAGTGCTATTCCTAAGTCCACGTACCTGTCCTATTGGAAGTAGTGCTTTTTTGCTTGTCCCTTCACTACCTGTTTATTCTCTCTAACCTAGAACTACAGAACCTGGCTCACATTTACTGGCCGAGTCTCTGTTTCATCTGGCTGATCTTCCAGATGAAGAGTTGTTCCATCGGTGCATTTTGGCTTCCAACACACAGCCGTTTCAATCGTTCATCAATCACCCGTGTTTTTTTTTTTTTAGCAGTTTTTATTTAGAAATACTTTAGAATACTTTAGAAATACTACTTTTTAGACCTAGTCATCCCATTTTGTTTGAATAGTTTTAATGTGTTGTGTATAACGGTTAAATGAACAGCGTTCTATTACTGAGCAAACAGTCCTTTCTATATTAACAGGATTATCTTTTGCATTTCTTTCTGCTGGTGAAATCGGAACAGCACGAACAAACGCTGTTCTGTTGAACTCTGATTCATGACACGGTTGCTGACGTGCAGTATTTTGGTGCAGTCCTAGCCGCTCAGTGTCTCAGTCCGTTTGGGTGAATTAAATAGAGCATTAGCTCAGAGTGTAGCAGATCCTCCTTCAGAACCGCTGCACCCTCTGCCAGGGCTTTATTAAGCACAACACTCTGGGACGTCCCCAAGAGAATCTAATGGAGGAAGAGCGATCCTGAAATGCTGCAATCAGCACTCACTGAGTTCCTGCTGTCCCTCTCGTATACCCTTATCCCGTCTCTCCTGTCTCCATCAGCCACTTCCAATTACCTCCGGCAAGCCTGACAAGACTCTGATTGCACTTTCACTCGCCGCGATCAGGGATGCGCTGCCCTTGGGGAGGCAACGTCCTGGAAATGGAGCGCCGTGTGGACGTGGAAACCAGGGATTTACAATCCGGAGCCGGTTCAATAAATATTACAACTTGTTTTTACTTTATGTTCGTAAATGCGGAATAAATGTACAGTACTGTGTAAAAATCTCAGGCGACGATTAGATTTATATAGACCATCGTTTTAGAAGTGGTATAATGTAGTGTAATATTATTATTTACCAGTCTCTTTATGAGAATGCAAATAAAACAATACAGGAAATGTGGAAACAGTACTAAACATAATAAAATACCCTTAAAAAAGCAGCTAAATTCAGTGTGAGCTCCCCTTACACTTGAGCAATAGCAGCATCTGGCAGTTTCACCGGCATACCAAGTTGGTCCTTCTACAGTTTGAAAAAGCTTGATCAGAAATAGTATTTTTGGAAGGGTAGCAGCCAGAAAACCACTTTTTCAGAAGGGGAACAGAGTGAAAAGACTAAGATTCGCTAAAGCTCACTAGGCTTGGAATGAAGATCAGTGGAAAAGTTAGAAATTTCGGGGTCGTTGACAATATACAATATATGGCTATCATATATCATATATAATATAAGGCTAAAACAAGCAAATCTAATGGTGGCCTAAGACTTTTGCACAGTACTGTACACGATGTTTTAATATCCAGCAGAAAGACCCATGACTTCAGAATGCAGCAATGAAAACCTTTTGAAAAAAAAACTAGTTGTGTGAAACTTAATTGGTTCTTTTGGCGGAAAAATACATCTAAAGTTCTCAGATTCTGGAGTTTTTGGAGAATATATCAAATTTAGCTAGCATGTCTGGAACCAAAAGCTTTGTTGCAGCTAAGAAATAATTTTAAATCTTTTGGGATATAAGCATGATCTAAAGTGAACCACTACAGAAGACAATGCTGATCACAGTACTATAAATCCTTGTGGTGAAAACTCAAGTTTTTGGACTCCTAAAGATCCATAGTGAACTTTAGAAACTAAAATATGTCCTGAAACCAGAATCGTAGATTTATTTAACCTTTTTCATTAGCTAATAAGTTACGAGACAGTCTTGTCTCGGTCTCGGAGTAAGACTGTTGTCGACCGAGTCCAAAGTGTCTGTCTGAGGTAATGTAATGTTATTTAATGTTATTTAAAACTCTTTTTTATTGTTATTAAATATCAACAATTTACTCAAACAGAAAAAATCATTCCTTTCTCTACATGCCTTAATAAATTCTGATTTCTAACACAAAAACGTTCCTGCTCTTCTCATTCAGTATCCAATCATTCAACACGTTTTATTTTACGTTTACATTTACAGCATTTAGCAGACGTCCTTATCCAGAGCGACTTACATCTCATACATGTTACGAGATGTGGTGGATTTGATTTGGACCCAGGTATGGGGCATAATCATGTCCCACGACGTATAATAAGAATGGGGAAAAATAATATAAAACAACTGAAAGGGGTTTAAGAGCGGAGCCTCAGGCTCCTAACATAACAAAACCGAAAGAATAATGTGGCAGGCCAAAGTTGCTTCCCGAATGGGAGCCATTTCGGGACGCGCATGTGTCAAACACGATAGCAGGTGGCTGCTCTAAAGAGTGCAAGGGGACGCCAAAGCGCAGGAGGGCGAGCGCGAGCTCGGAAGGGAAGAAACCAGACCGGGACATGTTCTATTAAGGACGAATACCCGGCTGGAGTGAGGCTAGTTAGGTGCCGATGACGGAAGATCGCTAACTCAGCTCGTACGAGAAGCGAACAAGTACAGGACGGGAAAACCCTCAAAGTGCCCCTTATAAACTAATTTTACCTTGGGGGTTACCCGCCCGTACCAGTCCATCGGCACTAGAAGCCTCCAGACTTTACCACTATCTTTTGGTAAAGGGCGCGAGGGCGCCGGTGGTCAGACGCGTGAACCGGCCGGAGATGGAATACGATGAAGATGAAGATGACCCGACCCCGAACAGCGCTGAAAACCCCACCTTTATAGGACATGAAGCAGCTGTTTGGGATCAGGGCATAATTAAGATAATATATAAAAGACCGCCTTACCGATAGCTCTGTAATGGCGACCGGTGAGGACGGCCGAACGCTCCAGGGGGAAAATAAGAACCCTAACAATACAGTCTTACAATCCAAGCTAATGTGGGTTAAGGGTCTTGCTCAAGGACCCAACTGTGGCAGCTTGGCAGAGGTGGGATTCGAACACTGGTAGGGGAACTGTGGTAGGCTAGTAGTTAAGGTACTGGACTATGGACCAGAAGGTCCAGGGTTCAAATCCCACCTCTGCCACAGTTGGGTCCTTGAGCAAAACCCTTAACTCAAAATTGCTTGAATTGTAAGACTGAATGAATTGTAAGTCGCTCTGGAAACGGGTGTCTGCTAAATAATGTAAATGTAAACTTTGGACCTTCTGGTCCAGAGTGTAGTACCTTAACCGCTAGGCTACCACAGTCGATTTTGAATCTGACGTTAAGACTGTACGTCTGAATTTTATTCGCTTTATTCAACGTCTGCAAAATCAGGAATGATTACGATCAAGTTTTCACATGTAACAATTATTATAATAATAATTATTATTATAATTCATGCTATATGTAATATTATCGGTTAATATTTATCATGCATAATGAAACGATAATAACTGTAAAGTTATTACAACTTTTAAGCTATGACATTTGAACTTTTGGATTCGAAACAAAAAAAAAAAAGTTTCTGTATTCCCCCCAGAAAAGATTCTCCAGAGGTGTGAATGCATCTAATTTCGGATTCAGATTCGATGCATGGAAAAGCGGAGCGGCCACGGACGAAATGTGAGAGACATGTTCACACTCACTCTCACTCATCCATCAAGCAGAAAAATCACAGGAATGCAGCGAATGCTTGGTCACGCCATGCCATGCGTCGGATGTGAATTGCGGGACAGGTGGTACCTGAACCAAATGAGATAAGCGTGATTTGTGGCTCGGCGCACAGGCACCTCGCAGACACCTCAGACGCCACCGGGTTAGAAAATCGCATTAACTGTTACTCGCAGGCAGTCAGGCAGCTTCATTTGCTTCCAAGAAGCCAGATAGATCATGCTAACACAGCCAAAGCAACAGCAGGACCATCATGAGCACAAGCCATGCAGAAAGCGTTCGCCTCGCTAATAGTAGGCTGCCACAAATCTGAGCACAATTACCCCGAATGAAAGACTATTTCAGTCTCACCATAAGGCTAAATGTTTGGGCAGGTGCATGCCTTTCGTTTGAACATGTGGTCCCTGGTAAATATAATATGTTCGTGGAGCTGCTGGTCTGATCAAACGTGGTCCTACGTACAAGAACATTTACCTGGACTTCATAAAACGTGACAGATAAACAGTCGGTATTACCATGTCCCTACTGAACACGTCCTTATAGTTCACAAACTGCAGAGCTCTGGGATAACTACTCAAAACTGTTCTGTCATGTTCTGTCTTCAGAGCTTCTTTAATCTATACCCAGTCCCACCAGAGCGCAGGAACTCCCTCCATCATTCAGTCACTAAGAGACGATGTGCCTCCAAGGACCTCCCACTGAGAACTGATTTTAAAATCTATTTTGCTACTTATTTTATTACTAACTTAAATGTTATTATTGAATAATAATATAAATTTAAATTATATTATATACTTCATTGTACTATTACTATAATATACTTTTAAGTATGTACTTAATTAACACCTAGATCACCCATGGAGGTCGGGTCCCTTTTTGAGTCTTGATCCTCCCAAGGTTTCGTCCTTCTACTTTCAGGGTTTTTTTTTCCTTGCCACTGTCGCCCTAGGCTTGCTCCGTTTTTGATTGGACTTTTAAGATAATATAATATTACAAAGCTGCTTTGAGACAATGCTCCGTTATAAAAACGCTATAGAAATACGTTTGAATTGAATTGAATATGCCAGTGCCTGAATTCTCCAGGGATTTGCACCTGCGATCCTCACCACGGGATGCGAGGTTAAATGGGGGAAAACACTTGGTCATACCTGCTCTGACTTGATATAAGTCATTCTCTAGAGGCGCTGTTGTTCCAATAACACTATTATACCCATGACGGGTCCATAAAGATGCTTTAACTGACATTACAGATGATTAAAGATTGGAGAATCTTTTTCTTACCCCTTTCTTATTCTCCTCATGGGATCAGCTTGCGCTTTTGTCACTGATGAAATCAACAATTAAACATTTTCCCCCGTGCTCCTGCGCTTCCTAATAACACTCGATCTAATAGTGTGAATCAAACCAGCTGCTGATCAAAGTCAGGCCATGACCCTCCCACAGCACATCCTGCATTCCTCCATAAACACATTCGCATGCGCTCGTCACTGCTTTCACCACCGCACATCCATCATCTCGGTCCCATACGTCCATGTCTGATCATCCTGATCAATTGCAAGGTTTCACCTCAGCAGGCGGCTCAAAGCTTTTCTGTACATCTAATACACACTGCGTTATGTGCCAAGGTCTGCAGATTTAGCACAGGCGGGGTACAGCAGTAGCCAAAATTCTTTATTTCTTACCCTTTATTTTTATTTAAAAACACCAAAGTAAGAGACAAAAGCAAGCAGCAGAGCCAGCATTTGCAATCTGGAGACTAGCTACAAATGTATCTAGCCTTAATTAGGGACTAATCTTGCTTATTGAAATCCATTTCCACATTTGACTATGAAAAACTTTTTTAAAAAAGCTACTTTATTGCTGCTAGCTATAAAGCCCGCTAGCTACTGGCCTGTTATCTATGTGCTATGTGCTAATGTTGCTTAAGTAAAATCCATACTTGTTATTAAGTATTTGATATGTAAGCACTCTTAAATAAATCATGTATTATGTAATGAAATGTTTAGAAAGCCAAATTGTGATATTTATCCGTGTGGGTGGAAATCCCGGTAGATTAGCAAATACTGGATGACAGCATTCCCTCGTTTATGGCGGGGAAGGGGGGGGTTACGTTCCAGGACCACCCGCGATAAACAAAAAAGCATGAAGTAGGGACGCTCTATTTATTGAAGTATTTCGACACTATTTTAGCCGTAGAACTTGCAGAACGTTTGGGTTTCATTGTAGAGTTTGAATAAATTCAGTCTATAATGAAACTTTCACAAACAGAGAACAAAACACCACAGATAAAAACTCGTCACGTCGGTAAGTAGAGACTCAGGCGGCCGATGCTCTGGTCTTACTTCTTGTTTTTGGTGAGTATTCATCCGCCGAGTAAATACTCTATTGTA